>JAKSZT010053929.1:49602624-49826288 GCA_026826555.1 Tolypeutes matacus
ATTTATTCATTTATCCCCCCCTTGCTGCTTGCGCTCGCTGGGTCAGCTAACCACGCTGTGTGGGCGGGCTTGCCTTCACCAGGAGGCCCCGGGAACCGAACCCGGGGCCTCCCACATGGTAAACGGGACCCCTACTGATTGAGCCACAGCCGCTTCCCATCCCTTATATGTTATGCATTGCTTTTCTCTTACTGCTCTCAGAATTCTCTCTTTGTCTTTGGCATTTGACATTCTGATTAGCATGTTCTTGCAGTTGGTCTATTCAGATTTATTTGGATGGGAGTATGTTGTGCTTCTTGGACATGGATATTTACGTCCTTCAAAAGGTTTGGGAAATTTTCTACCATTATTTCTTCACATATTCCTTCTGCCCCTTTTCCCTTCTCTTTTCCATCTGGGTCACCCATGGCATGTATGTTTGAACATCTTTTGCTGTCATTTAGTTCCCTGAGACTTTGTTCAACTTTTTCAATTCTTTTCTTCATCTGTTCTTTTGTATGTTTGCCTTTGAAGGCCATGTCTTCAAACTCAATGATCCTTTTTCTGCCTCATCAAATCTGCTCTTATGTGCCTCCAGTGTATTTTTATGTTAATTTATTGCACCTTTCATTCCCATAAGGTCTGCTGTTTTTCTATGTATGCTTTCACGTTCTTCTTTTTGCTCACCCAGAATCTTCTTAATATCCTTAATCTCTCTAGCCATCTCATCAAACTTATTAAAGTGATTTGTTTGAACATATATGATTAGTTGTCTTAACTCCTTTATGTCATGTGGAGGTTTGTCTTGTTCCTTTAACTGGACCATATCTTCCTGTTTCTTGGAGTGGATTGTAATTTTTTGTTGGTGTCTTGGCATCTGGTTTATTTTATTATTATTATTATTACTTTTTAAAAGATGCTTAGTTTACATAACTGTTACACAAAAGATATAGGGATTCCCATAGGCCCCACTCCCCACACCTCACACACCCTCCCACATGAACACCCTTCATTAGTGTGGCACATTCATTGCAATTGATAAACGCATCCTGGGGCTTTGCCATTAAGCATGGACCATAGTTCACATTGTGGTCTACACTCCCACACAGTCCTACATGTTGTGTGATGATATAAAATGGCCTATATCTGTTGTTGCAGTGTCACTCAAGATGATTCCCAAGTCCCAAAAAAGCCTCCACATTACAATTGTTTTTCCCTCTCCCTGCCCCCAGAGCCTCCAGTGGCCACTGGCTCCACATCAATGTTGTAATTTCTTCCATTGCTAGAATCACAATATGTCTATAGTAGAATACCATTAAGTCCACTCTAGTCCACAGTTCTTTCCCCAATCCCGAGGATTCTCAGATGGTGATGTCCACTCCACTTCCAATTGAGAGGGGGCTTATATCCCATGGGGAAGATGGATGGGATTAGCCTGCCTGCAGATGCAGACTCTATCCATTCCCTGGGATGGCAGTTGTCCATCATCATCTCCCTGCCAGTTGTCCTGGGTGAGTCCAATGAGCTGTAGAGTATGTGTTGCAACTCTGCCGAGGTTCCAGGCCCAGATGGCACATGGACAGCCCAAAGACTTGAGTCTCTGGACATACACCTACAAACTCCAACACCAAGTATAGGTTTAAATAGAAGGGACAGATGAGCCATGTGCTGGGAAGACATAATTGAGTCCAACTTTGTTGCTCTTAGGAGCACAAACTCCAAAGTAGGGCCCACTGGCAAGGCACCAAATTCCTGAGCTGTCCAAACTGACTATAGGATCTGGGTGTCTCCAGAGCCATCAGGAGCCCTACTATTTGGGGTAGTATCCACTTTGGCAGTCTATGAGAGCCTGCTGAGATGTGCATAAGCGTTACCTCTGGAATGACCTCCCGACTCACTTTGAAGGCTCTTAGTCATATAAACTCATTTGTCTTTACCTTTTCCCCCTTTTTATTTGAGGTCTTTTTCCAGTGGCATTGCTCGTTGGTCCTTGATAGCAATCCCTCGGTGCCAGGGAGGCCCATGCCCAGGAGTCATGTCCCACACTGGTGGGAAAGTATGCATTCATATGCTGACTTTGGCTTAGAGAGAAGACACATTTGAGCAACAAGGAGGCTCTCAGGAGGCAACCCTTAGGCACCCCATAACAGTAGGCTAAGTTTCAATTTCTAGAGCAAAGGCACATAATCACAGTCATCAATATCAAGGGCCCATCAGTGGATCATCCTCCTTCGCCAGTCACTTCCCCTGCACTTGGGGGACTGTTGCTGCTCCCTTAGAGAATGTGGCAGGGCCATCCAGGATGGGAATTCAGTATTCTCTAGGTTATTGTGTGAGTTTCCACCCACTGTGACAATGTCCTGTGAACAGTTGAACATTTTTACATACCTTATATGTGTGCTTAGGTGAACTTCCTCCCATGCATCCCCCATCCCTGACACCCCACACCAATGATCCTCCCCCACCCCAGTTGTAACCCTTCTGTGATCCAAAGCTTCTTCAAAGATGAAGCTATTACAATAGCTGAATACAATTAATAGGAAAATGAAATAATAATGGTAAGTTTAAATATGAGATAATATACATAAAAATTAAAAAAAATAAAAATAAAATTAGATTAAAAGATTGGGATATTAAAAAAATGAAAAATATTAAAAAAAAATTTTTTTTTGGCATTTTGTCTTTCATCACCACAATACCTGGTGTCCTGTCCTGTCTGTACCATGACACCTTCCCCCACTCATTCCCCAGTGTCTCACTCTTTTTTATTTTGTTTTCAAAGAAGTTTTAGGTCACAGCAAAGTCACACATAGAATACAGGAAACTCACATATACCCAACATCCTCCCCCTTTCTTCCCCTCCCCCATATCAATGCCTTTTTATATGTGGATGGTACCTTTGTTATAACTGATGTACAAATACTGAAATATAGCTACAAAACATAGTCAATGGTTTACACTATGGTTTACATTTTAGACTGTACACTTTTATAAATTTTGATGATGTTTACCATGTCCTGTGTCCATCACTGTAAGATCATGCAAAACATTTCCACTGACCACTAAATACCCCCTGTCCGATCTATTCAATTCCTCCCTCCCCCCCCCCCCCGGGGCCCATGGTGACCCCCTGGCTTGACTTGTTGGATGACAAGATTCATAGTTACATGCATCAAGACTGAGGTTTTGACACATTGGTTTGTCCTGCCCTATTAGGAACTGCCCATGCTCTCAAGAGACTCCTGCCTATGTATTTCTGAACAAATCGGTTCTCTCAAGAATGGGTATCCAACTCCTTCCTGTTCATTATGTGGGTCTCCACCCACTGATACAACACATTGACAGAATGATTACTCACACACTCCCTAGAAGCCTGCTCCAGGTACGCCCTGTCCTGAATCCCCGCCCCCCAACACCCTAAACCAGTAACCCTTCCTTGTCATATTGCCATCAGAGCATTCCCAACTTTGTAATTTCAACCACAAACCCTCAAATCCCCAGTGCTCACCTGGTCCCTCTCCCAACCCTCCCCCCAGTACCCTGGACCTTCTAACCCACCCTTCCTAACCTATACACTTGTCAACCCTGCACCAGCCAACCCGATAATATCACTACCCACCTGTCCTATCCCTTCAATATGCAACTACACTCGTTCACCTTACCATAGATTACGTCTGTATCGGTGATGGCTAACAACCTTCTCCTCTCTTTCTATTTCTTGTATCTTGCAGACAATAGCTCTCTGAGTCTGCTCAATTTGCTTAATTCATATCAGTGAGGTCATGTACTGTTCATCCTTCAATGCCTGGCTTGCTTCACTCAACATAAGATCTTCAATATTCATCCAAGTTATCCCATGAGTTAGCACTTTATTCCTTCTTACAGCTGAGTAATATTCCATTGTAAGTATGTGCCACATTTTGTTTATTCATTCATCTGTTGATGGCACCTGGGTTGATCCTAACTTTTGGCAATAGTGAATAATGCCGCTATGAACATTGGTGTGCATATATCTGTTCATGTATTTGCCTTCAATTCTTCTGGGTATATACCCAGCAGTGGAATTGCTGGAACATATGGAAATTCTATAGTTAGTTTTTTGAGGAACCACCAAACTGTCCTCCACAATGGCTGGACCATTCTACATTCCCACCAGCAGTGGATGAGAGTTCCCATTCCTCCACATTCTCTCCAACAGTTATAGTCCACTGTTTTTTTAATAGCTACCACTCTAATGGGTGTAAGATGGTATCTCATTATAGTTTGGGTTTGCATTTCCCCAATAGCTAGTGAGGTTGAGCATCTTTTCATTTGCTTTTTAGCCATTTGTATTTCTTCCTTGGAGAAGTGTCCTTTCAGGTCACTTGCTCATTTTTTAAATGGGTTGTTTGTCTTTTAATTTTTGAGGTGTTGGATTTCTTTATATATGCAGGGTATTAGGCTCCTATCAGTTATGTTGTTGCCAAATATTTTCTCCCATTGGGTAGGCTTCCTTTTTACTTTCTTGGTAACGTTTTTTGAGGTGCAAAAGTTTTTAATTTTGAGGAAATCCCATTTATCTATTTTTTCTTTTGCTGCTCGTGCTTTGGATGTGAAGTTCATGAAACCATTTCCTATTACAAGGTCCTGTAGATGCTTCCCTATATTATCTTCCAAGGTCTTTATGGTCTTGGTTCTTATATTTAGAACTTTGATCCATCCTGAGTTGATTTTGTATAAGGTGTGAGATGGTGTTCCTTTCTCATTCTTTTGGATATGGATATCCAGTTCTCCAAGCACCATTTGTTGAAGAGGCCTTTCTCTCACAACTGAGTGGGCTTGGTGGCCTTGTTGAATATCAGATGACTGTATGTTCAAGGATCTATATCAGAACTCTCAATTCAGTTCCATTGGTCAATATGTCTATTCTTATGCCAACACCATGCCGTTTTGACCACTGTAGCTTTGTAGTATGTTTTAAAGTCAGGTAGTGTGATAACTCAAATTTCATTTTTCTTTTTCAGTATGTCCTTGGCATTTCGGGGCCTTACCCTTCCAAATAAATTTTGTAGTTAGTTTTTCCAATTCATTAAAAAATGCTGTGTTGATTTTTATTGGGATTGCATTAAATCTGTAGATTAGTTTGGGTAGGATAGATGTCTTGATGATGTTTAGTCTTTCTATCCATGAAAAGGGAATATTTTTCCATTTATTTAAGTCTTCATTGATTTCCTTTAACAACGTTGTGTAGTTTTCTTTATATAAGTCCTTTGCATCTTTAGTTAAATTTATTCCTAGGTATTTGATTCTCTTAGTTACTATTGTAAATGGTATTTTTTTTCTTGATTTCCTCCTCAGATTGCTTGTTATTGTTGTACATAAGTGCTACTGATTTTTGAGTATTGATATTATAGCCTTTGACTTTAGTGAACTCATTTGTAAGTTCTAGAAACTTTGTTGTAGATTTCTCAGGGCTTTCTATGTGTAGGATCATGCTGTGTGCAAATAGTGAAATTTTTACTTCTTCCTTTCCAATTTGGATGCCATTTATATCTTTTTCTGCCTCAGTGCTCAAGCAAGTACTTCTAAGACAATGTTAAATAAGAGCGGTGATAGTGGGCATCCTTGTCTTGTTCTCGATTTAAGAGGGAAAGCTTTTAGGATTTCACCACTGAAGATGATATTAGCTGTGGGGTTTTCATACATACCATTTATCATGTTCAAAAAGTTTCTTTCTATTCCTCTCTTTTGCAGTGTTTTAATCAGGAAAGGGTGCTGTATTTTGTCAAATACTTTTCTGAATCTATAGAGATGATCATGTGATTTTTTTCTTTCAATTTGTTTATGTGGTGTATTACAGTGATTGATTTTTTTATCATGAACCATCCTTCCATACCCATGATGAAACCCACTTGGTGATGGTGTATAATTTATTTGATATATTGTTGAAGATGATTAGCAAGTATTTTGTTGAGGATTTTAGCATCTAGGTTCACTAGAGAGTTTGGACTTTAATTTTCCTTTCTTGTGGCATTTTTGTTTGGCCTTGGTATTAGGATAATGTTGGCATCATAGAATGAGTTGGGCAATGTTCCTTCTACTTCTATTTTGACAAGAGTTTAAGCAGGGTTGGTGTTAGTTCTCTCTGGAATGTTTGTAGAATTCACCTGTGAAGCCGTCTGGTCCTGGACTTTTCTTAGTTGGGAAGTTTTTGATGACTGAGCCTATCTCTTTACTTGTAATTGGACTGTTAAGTTCATCAGTTGTTTGTTTTCATCAATGTAGGCCGCTTGTGAGTTTCTAGGAATTTGCCCATTTTCTTTAAATTATCATTCTTCTTGGTATATAATTTTTCAAAATAGCCTCTTATGATACTCTTTATTTCTGTGGGGTCAGTGGTGATATCTTCTCCTCATTTCTTATTTTATGTATTTGCATTTGCTCTCTTTTTTTTTTTGTTAGTCTGGCTAAGGGTTTGTCAATTTTATTGATCTCCTCGAAGAACCAGATTTTGGTTTTGCTAATTTTTTCTGGTGCTCTCTTATTTTCTATTTTGTTTAGTTCTGCTCTAATCTTTCTTATTTCCTTCTTTCTACTTCCTTTGGGGTTAATTTGTTGTTGTTTTTCCAATTCTTCTAGGTGTGTAGTTAGGTCTTTCATTTTAGCTCTTTGGTCTTTTTTGATATATACATTTATGGTTATGAATTTCCCTCTCAGTACAGTTTTTGCTGCATCCCATACATTTTGATATGTTGTGTTGTCATTTTCATTCATTTCAAGGTAGTTATTAATTTCTTTTGAGATTTCTTCCTTTACCCATTGTTTGTCTAAGAGTATGTTGTTTAACTTCCATATCTTTGTGCCTAATCTGGTTTTCTGGCCCTTACTGATTTCCAATTTTATTTCACTGTGGTCAGAGAAATTGCTTTGTATAATCTCAGTCATTCTGAACTCATTGAGAATTTTTCTGTAGCCTATTATGTGGCCTATCTTGGAGTATGATCCATGTGCACTTGAGAAGAATGTATATACCACTGTATTTGTGTGTAGCCTTCTGTACATGTTGATTAGGTCCAGATCTTTTAATGTATATATTATTTAGAGTCTTTTTTCTTTATTGATTCTCTGTAGAGATGTTCTGTGTAATGGTGATAATGGTGTATTAACGTCCCCCACTATAATTGTAGTGACATCTATTTCTCCACTTAGTTTTTCCAGTGTTTGCCTCATGTATTTTCAGGTGCCCTGATTAGGTGCATAAATGTTTATGATTGTTCTTTCTTCTTGACAGATTACCCCTTTTACTAATATATAGTCTGTCTTTGTCTCTTTCAATAGTTTTGCATTTAAAGTGTATTTTGTCCAATATTAGTATCGCTACTCTCACCCATTTTTGGTTATTGTTTGCTTGTAAAATTGTTTTCTAGCCATTCACTTTCAGCATCTTTGAATCCCTGGGTCAAACATGGGTTTCCTGTAGACAGCATATAGATGGGTCATATTTCCTTATCCATTCTGCCAATATGTGTCTCTTGACTGGTGAGTTTAATCCATTAACATTCAGTGTTATTACTCTCAAGGAATTACTTACATCAGCCATATTTTCTTTGGGTCTATATATGTCATATGATGTTTTTATTTCTCTTTTTGTCTTTTTAGTTGTTCTTACACGCTTTTCCAACTCTCTCTCTCCTGTTTTTTTCCCTTCATCCTGCAGAACTCCCTTTAGTATTTCTTGAAGGGCAGGTTTCTTATTGGCATACTCTCTTAATTTCTGTTTATCTGTGAATGTTTTGAACTCTCCATAATTTTTATTTATTTTTTCTCTTTTTTCTCCATCATTTTTTGAATGCCAGTTTTGCTGGATAGAGAATTCTTGGCTGGATGTTTTTTTTCTTTTAGTACCTTGACTATGTCATACCACTGCCTTCTTGTCTCCATGGTTTCACATGAGAAATCAGCACTTAGTCTTATTGAGTTTCCCTTGTATATGATGATTCTCTTTTCTCTTGCTGCCTTCAGTATTTTCTCTTTGTCTTGACCATTGGACACTTTGAAAAGTATATGTCTTGGAGTAGGCCTGTTGGGATTTATACTGTTTGGGGTGCACTGTGCTTCCTGGACATGCACATCCATCTCCTTCAATATGGTTGGGAAGTTTTCAGCAATTATTTCCCCCAACACTCTTTTTTCCCCCTTTTCCTTCTGTTCTCCCTCAGGGATGCCTATAATGCATATGTTTGTTCATTTCATGCTGTCATTCAAAACCCTAAGTCCCTGCTGGATTTTTTCTATCTTTTTGTCTATCTGTTCTACTGTCTGTTTGATTTCAGAAGTACTGCCTTCCACATCACTAATTCTTTCTTCTGCCTGTTCAAAACTGCTGTTATATGCTTCCAGTGTATTTCTGATTTCTTGAATTATGCCATTTATCCTTATCATATCTATTATTTTTTTTATGTATGTTTACAATTTCTTCAGTATGTTCTCCCTGTGTCTTCTTAATATCTTTAATCTCTTCCTTCACTTCATTAAGTTGGTCCATGATATTTGTTTGGACAGCTCTGATTAGTTGTTCAATGTTCTGCATCTCTTCCTGGTTTTTAGTTTGTTCATTGGACTGGACCACGTCTTCCTGTTTCTTAGTATGGTTTGTAATTTTTTCTTGCCCTCTAGTCATCTTTTTATCTTGATGTGTTTATTCAGTTGATTAGCTTCTCTCTCTACTCTAGAGTTTTATTTAGCTGCCTGTTTTGTGTGTGTGTTAAGTTTTGTCTTTGACACTCTGTTCTTCCTGTTCAATTTCCTTGTTGTTTTCTATGTTCCCTTGAAGGAAAAAGATTAGGACCAGAGAAATTGAAAGAGGTAAGAAAAGAAAAAGGATAATAGTAATAATAACAATGAAAGTTGGGAAGCAGCTTTGGCTCAATTGGTTGGGCTACCGTTTACCATATGGGAGGCCTGGTTTCAATTTTTGGGGCCTCCTGGTGAAGGCAAGCCAGCCCACACAGCTCAGTGAGCTGCAGCCCATGCGGCGTGGTAAGCTGGCACAGTAAGATGACGCAACAAAGGGAGACAAGCAGACACACAAAAAATGCAAAGCAAATGGACACAGCACACACAAACTGCAAGAGGGGGATAAATAAGTAAAAGAAATAAATCTTTTAAAAAATGTTAGAAGAGGGACTGTATAAGACTTATTAAAATGAATATTTAACTTATGTAAGCAGTGTAGAGTAATAGGAATAAAAAAGTTGAATACCCAATGAAATGGGAAACCAAATATAGAAAAATATATAGAATGATTTAAAAGGCAGAATGATGAGGAGCAAGAGAAAGAGAAAAGAAAGGACAGAAAGAAAAAAGTTAATAAAAAAGGAAAATGTAATAGATAAGATAGAAATAGAAACCAGAAAAGTTGAGGACTAAATAAAGAAAGTTGGAATGTAAGAACCACAAGAGAAAGCAAAAGATAGAAAGATGAGGGAAAGAAAAGAGAAAGCAGTGGTAGACAAAATCAGTATACACAGAAAATAGGAAATCAAGGAAGAAGCAGCACAGCAAAGAAGAAACAAGCTAGCAGCACCTAATTTTAAAAAAGGGGGTGGGGGAGGGAGGAAAAAGGAAAGAAAAACAAGAAACAAACTAACAAAAAAAAAAAAAACCAAACAGACACACAAGCAAGCAGTCAAACAAAGCTGAGGAAAAACAGCATTCCTTTTTGGGCCCTTATGGAGCTTCTCAGGCTGCCTGTGTTCATCAATCAATTACCCTTAACTCTTTGTTCCTTAAGTTTGTAACCAGTTTATGTTACAACAGAGATTACCTTGAGTATCAGGATCTAACAAAAACAAACCGTAGTTGAAACTCCTTTCATAGTCTTGGCAAATTACCTCTGCCTTGGCCAGCGATCTCCTTGAGAGTTTGGCCCTCCTATCAGTATGATGCAAATGTGAGATTCTCCTTCTTTTCTGAGCCTGTATCTTGTCCTGGCCATCTTTTTCTGGGCTTGTGCTTGTTGGTGGCCTGTGGAATTCCGCCCATTTATAAGAATTAAAATGGCTATTCTAATCCCTAAGAAATGGCCCACCCCCCCCCATCCTGGGAGCTTCATTGTGCTTCTTAAAGCAGGTATTCTTTTGTCCTGCTTTGACTTAATTGTTTCTTACACTGTTTTAGAGCTCCTTCAGCTTCTCTGCTTACAGGGCAGGTTCTTTTTTATTTATTTATTTATTTATTTATTTATTTATTTATTTATTTATTTTTTATTTATTTATTTTAGACAGGGCAGTTTCTTGGAGGGTGAATTAGAGATGATTTTCCTGGTTCAGACTTTCAGACTGCCACCAATAGATTGGCACCCACATGCAGGTATCCGAGTATGTACATAGGGATTCCTTCTGGAGCAGAGCCAAGGACCACAATGGTAGTGCAGTATGGCTCCATATTATACTGGGGAGGTGTTGGGTGAGGTAGTGCAGTATGGCTCCATATTATACTGGGGAGGTGTTGGGTGAGAGTACCATGTGCTTCTCCTACTGTTTATAAAACTATGTTTTCTTGATACATCTCTCATTCAGTTACTGCAACCCTTTAACTATATTCCAGAGTTTTGAGGAAGATAACTCTGCCATTTTTTGCTAGTTGTTCAAAATCTTTGAGCAAACAGCACACTGGAGCATCTTACTCCACCATCTGGGTCAACCAGGAGATAGCTTTTTGAGAGAAGGAGCATTATTAGTAAGAAACTATAATTAAACTTTATATAGATCTCCTTAATTTAAATACAGAGGAGATCCTTGTGTCTCTGTAGGTGGCAGATAATCTATGGCTTGTATAGTGCAGAAGAAAACTGAGTTAATTTACTTCTACAGCTATTTATTGTGCACCTATAATGTTCCAGTCACTGGTCTAGATTCTGGCCAGAAGAACATTGTACAACATTCAGAGAAGAACAGGAGGAAGAGGCTGATAAACTACAGTAAAGAATAGTGAGTAGCTCTAAGTGTCAGCAGCAAACATCAGTCCCCCATTCTTGCAGTGGGCAGACTTTGGGTCAGGTCACTGGCTAGGTTGCGGGTGATAGAATGGTATGTAAAAATCCTCTTCCACAAGAACAGGGGTGGGCAATGCCAATCACTGATCATAGCTTTTGTGTAGTGAATTTGGATCACTGGGTCCCAGATCTGAGCTATTGTTTCAACCCTGCTCTGGGGTGGAGGCAGTGGAAATGTAAAGATCCAGTGCCTCCTCAGGGCTGTAGGGAACAATCACGTGAAGGGCAGTGTTTGCTGGGCAGGCCAGGATAGCATTGTTTTGGGGAGCTGCCAAAGAGACTTTTGGCATCCTCCCTGATTCTCTTTCCAGGACACTTTTGAGATAGTCTGTGCAACATTCATGGATTCCTGACCCTGTTCTGACTGGGAAAAACTGACTTGGGAAAGTCCTTTCTGGGGTGTCCCTCCTCACAGAATTTGCCCTCTGTGGCAGTTTGATATAATTTATGAATTCCAAAAAGATATATTGATTATGTTTGTAAACTGGTCTATTTCTCTGGGTGTGATATCCTTTGGGTGTATTAGATTCAGCTGAGACATCTGATTAAATTATGTTAAGATTAGGGCTTTGATTCAACCACGTCATTAGAATGTGACTCAGCAGTGAGTCCCAGCCCCCTTGGGCTGATAAAGCAGACTCTCATACAGAAGTAGACACAAAGGAGAAGAACACAGAGGAAGAGAGACCACTGAATAGACACTGCAGTTGTCCTGGGAAGAGAGATGAACCTGATAGTCTACAGCTGACCTTGTGAAGAGAACAGAGCAGCTGAGCTCAGAAAGAAACAAGCCCTGGGGAGAGAAATGAACTTTATGCCAGGCTACAGCTGAGATTGGAGGAATCATTGGAGTCTTAAGAGGAAGAAGGTAAGCTGAACCCTCACAAATGTTGCCCACCATCTTGCTTAAATATGTGGCAACAGAGTTTGGTAAATAAGTAACCTTGAGTTGGACTCTTTAGGAACTTGTGACTCTACCCTAAATAAATGCCCTTTATAAAAGTCAATGGATTTTTGGTACTTTGCATCAGCACCCCTTTGGCTGATAAATACACCTTCCAAGAAAAGGAGAGTGAGACAAGGAAAGGAATGTAAAAAACTATAGAGACAAAACAACCAGAACAAATTAAATTTCCCAGAGGAGAAACAGTGGAAAGGAAACTTTCTCTGGAGGTTAAACAATTGCACAAAATGTGCAATTTTAAAAATGGTATTGTATTTCCAGGGCAAGGATAAGATGAAGAAAACTTGAAAAAATATAATCAATTAAACATGGGCTGTTCTAAAGATCTAGAATAATGTGAACAAAGTGTCAAAGAAAAGCCTTAATACCAAGCCAATGAACAATAAAATCTTAGGCAAAAGAGAGAGAAAATGACCTTGAGAGTTAACTTATCAAGACAATCAGAAGCCTGGACATCAGCAAAAAATTAAAAGCAATACTAAATAACAGGAAAACATGGCCCAGTCAAGAAACAATTTAAAACTTCAAAGGAGACACAGAATTTGGAACAACTAACCAAAGAAGTTCAAACAAATCTCTTCAAGGAGATGAATGAAAAATGGATAAAGAGCTCATGGATATTAATAATATACTGTGTGAGGAAAAACAAGAAATTAAAAGTATAAAATGAAACAGCAGAAATTATGGGCATGACCAGGCAAAAGAAAGAATCAGTAAAAGACAAGACAGGACAATTGAAACCTTACAGAGAGAAGAACATAGAGAAAAGAATGGAAAAATTGAGCAGAGTCTCCAGGATTTGAATGACAGCATGAAGCAAACAAATATACATGTCATGGGTGTCCCAAAGGAGAAAAGCAGGGAAAATGGCAGAAAGAATATTTGAGGAAATAAAGGCCCAAAATTTCTGAGCCCTTATGAAAGACATAAATACACATGTCCTAGAAACTCAACAAACTTCAACAGAATAAATCATAATAGATCTACTCTGAGATACATACTAATCAGGATGTCAAATGTCAAAGATAAAGAGAAAATTCTGAGAGAGATTCATCACATACAAGGGATCCTTAAAAAGACTAAGTGGCAAATTTCTCATCAGAAACCATGAAGAGGAGAAGGTGGTGTCACGATATATTTAAGGTACTGAAAGAGAAAAACTGTCAGCCAAAATTCTTTATCCAGTAAAATTGCCCTTCCAGTATGAGGGAGAGACTAAAATATTCACAGATAAACAGAAACTGAGAGAGTTCATTAAGAAGAGACCTACCCTACAAGAAATACTAAAGGGAATTCTGTAGGCTGAAAGGAAAAGACAAGAGAGACTGCCTTGGATTAGAGTGAAGAAATAAAGATTATAAGTAAAAGTAATAAAAGGATAAAGTGGGAGACAATATATGAAGTATAAAATCCAAAAGATAAATGGCTGAAGTAAGTACTGCCTTTACAGTGAGACCATTGAATGTTAATGGATTAAACTCAATCAAAAGACACAGATTGGCAGAATAGATTAAAAATATAATGGAATGATATGCTGTTTACAAGAGACTCACTTTAGAATAAAAAACACAAATAGGTTGAAAGTGAAAGGCTGGAAAAAGATATTCCATGCAAACAGTAACCAAAAAAATAGCTGGGATAGCTATACTAGTATCAGACAAAATAGAATTCAACTTCAAAACTGTTATAAGAGACAAAGAAAGACATTTATATATTCAAAAAGTGGCAAACCACCAAGAAGAAATAACTATACTAAATATTTATGCACCTATCTGTGGTACCCCAAAATACATAAGTCAAACACTGGCAAAATGGAAAGGAGAAATAGACATCTGCAGAATAATAGTTGGAGACTTCAATACACCACTTTCATCAATAGATAGAACAACTAGACAGAGGATCAATAAGGAAACAGAGAACTTGCCTAATATGATAAATGAGCTAGACCTAGCAGATATATCCAAAACATTGTACCCCCAAAAACAGAACACACATTATTCTCAAGTGTGCATGGATCATTCTCCAGGATAGACCACATATTGGGTCACAAAACAAAACTCTAAATTTAAAAAGATTGAAATTATACAAAGTACTTTCTCTGACAATGGAATGAAGCTAGAAATCAATAACAGGTAGAAAAATGGAACATTCACAAATATATGGAAGTTAATCAATACACTCTTAAAAAATAAGTGGCTCAAAGAAGACATTGCAAGAGAAACCAGTAAATATCTCAAGAGAAATTAAAATGAGAACACAGCATATCAAAACTTAAGGGATGCAACAAAGGCAATGCCAAGCAGGAAATTTATAGTTTTAAATACTTACATTAAAAAAGAAGAAAGAACTAAAATCAAAGATCTAACTGCACACCTGGAGGAACTTGAAAAGGAACAGCAAATTAATAGCAAAGCAAGCAGAGGGAAGGGAAGAAATAACAAAGATTAGGGCACAAATAAATGATATTTAGAAAAAAACAATAGAATTAATAAAACCACAAGTTGGTTCTTTGAGAAGATAAATAAAATTGACAAGCCCTTAGCTGGAATGAAAAAGAAAGATGCAAATAAATAAAATCAGAAATGAGAGGGTGGACATTACTACTGACCCCAGAGATATAGAGAGGATCATAAGAGAATGCTATGGGAGTTTAAGATGGCATCAGTTTAGGAGGGCACTTGCTGACTTGCTCTCTGAAGATGGCTGATTGGGGACAGTGTCCTGTCTGGGGGGTCTATGCTGAGGGCGCACGGAATTAGATCCTTGGGGACTTCGATCTGGAGGGAGCAGTATGGCGAGGTAGATTGCCCGGAAAAGATTCGTGAGTTTTTCCCCTGCCTGTGGTGGTTGACACAGACGGCTGAGCACCCCCGTCAGGGAAAAAGGCTGGTTTGAGCCGTGACTCCCGCTGGCAACCCGGTGAGAGGGAGCGTTCTCCGAGAGTGGGAGGGTTCTGGCAGAGGGTCAAGAGGGGTTTCTTTTCTGTGGATTTGGCTGCCTGGAACCCCTTGCAGCTTTGGGGAACAAAATAGCTGGCTTGAAGCGGCACCAGGCTGAGGGGAGTGGCAAATCTGCTGAAGAAGGTTGATTTACCTAGCTGCCCAGGGATATGCCCCAACTCCCTCTGGCAACCCGGTGAGAGGGAGCATTCTCCGAGAGGGAGAGGGTTCTGATAGAAGGTGGAGAGGGGTTTCCTTTCTGTGGATTTGGCTGCCTGGACTCCCTCATAGCTTTGAGAAGCAGATAACCCGGCTTGAAGCAGCACCTGGCTGAGGGGAGAGGCAAATCTGCTGAGAGAGCCTGATTTACCCAACAGACCAGTGATACTGAGGCTTGGTTCCAGAGAGCATGGAGTCAGCCAATTTTATCATTCTGCACTGACAAGCATCAGAGCTTCAGCTCCTCTGGGGAGGCCAGGAAGTGGGAAGTGCTTGATTCGTTTCCACGAGCCTATTTAGGGTTCCCTTGGTGAAGGGGGTGGTCTAGAAGAGGACTTCTTTTGGTTCCCTTATGTCACCAAAAAAAAAAAAAAAAAAAAAAGAAGACAATCACTTTAAAAAAGAAAAAAAGAAAAATTTTTAAAACTTAGTTTAATTGCTAAAATCTGCCTCAAAACCTGCAGATAGTACCTTGCAGGGCAATTAATTGATGAACACAAGTAGGCTGAGAGGTTCCACAAGGGTACAAGAAGGCACACTGTTCTTCCTTAGCTTTGTTTGACTGCCTGCTTGTGTGGTTGTTTGGTTTTTCTTTGTTTATTTGTTGTCTCTTACTTTTCTTTCCTCTTTCCTCCCCCACATTTTTTCTTTTATTCTTTTTTTTTTCCTTTAAATTAGGTGCTGCTAGCTTGTCTCTTCTTTACTATGCTTCTTCTTCCATGATTTCCCATTCTCTATCTATATTGATTTTGTTTCCGAATGTTATTTCTTTTCCTTCCTTCATCTTTCTGCATTCGGCTTGCTGTTGTGGTTCTTACATACCACCTTTTTTCCTTAGCCCACAACTTAAGGGTGTCAATTTCTATTCTATCTATTCTGTTTTCTTCTTTTATTATTATTATTAACTTTTTCCTTTCAGCCCTTTCTTTACTCTTTCTCTCTCTCCTCATCATACTAGCCTTCTAAATCATTATATTTTCCTCTATTTGGTTTCCCAGTCCATTGTAGGTACTCCACTTTTTCTCCTATTACTCTACACTGCCTACATGAGTTAAATATCTATTTTACTAAGTCTTATAAGGCCCCTCTTCTAACTTTTATCTAACTTTTATCAATATTACTATTATCCTTCCTTGCTCACATCTTTCGATTCCTCTAGCCCTAATCTCTTGCCTTCAAGGGAACATAGAAAAAAGCAAGGAAATAAAATTAGAAGAACAGAGTCTCAAAGAGAAAACTTAAAACACACATGGAACCACCAGCTAAATAAAACTCTAGATCAGAAAGAGAAGCTAATCAACTGAATAACCCATCAAGATTAAAAAATGATTAGAGGGCAAGAAAAAATTACAAACCACACTGAGAAACAGGAAGACATGAACCAGTCCAATGAACAAACTAAAAACCAGGAAGAGATGCAGAATATCGAACAACTAATCAAAGCTTTCCAAACAAATATCATGGACCAACTTAATGAAGGGAAGGAAGAGATTAAGGATATTAAGAAGACACTGGGAGAACATACTGAAGAAATTGTAAACATCCATAAAAAGATAACGGATATGATAGTGATCAATGGTACAATCCAAGAAATCAAAAAGACGCTGGATTCACATAACAGCAGATTTGAACAGGCAGAAGAAAGAATTAGTGATGTGGAAGACAATACATCTGAAATCAAAAAGATAGTAGAAGAGATAGATAAAAAGATAGAAAAAATCCAGCAGGAACTCAGGGATTTAGTCGACAACACAAAATGTACAAACATACACATTATAGCATCCCAGAGGAGAAGTGAAGGGAAAGGGAACAGGAGTATTGAAGGAAATAATGGGTGAAAACTTCCCAACCCTATTGAGAGAGATGGATGTACATGTTCAAGAAGCACAGGACACCCCAAACAGTATAAATCCCAACAGGCCAACTCCAAGACATATATTTGTCAAAATGTCCAATGCTTAAGACAAAGAGAAAATACTGAAGGCAGCAAGAGAAAAGAGAACCATCACATACAAGGGAAGCACAGTAAGATTAAGTGCTGATTTCTCATCTGAAACCATGGAGGCAAGAAGACAGTGGTATGACATAGTCAAAGTACTAAATGAAAAAACTTCCAGCCATGAATTCTCTATCCAGCAAAACTGACATTCAAAAATGATGGAGAGTTCAAAATATTCACAGATAAACAGAAATTAAGAGTGTATGCCAATAAGAAACCTGTACTTCAAGAAATACTAAAGGAAGTTCTACAAGTTGAAAGGAAAAAGCAAGGGAAAGAGAGTTGGAGGAGAGTGTAAAAACAACTAAAAAGGCCAAAAGAGAAATAAAAACAACATATGACATACATTAACCCAAAGAAAATATGGCTGAAGTAAGAAATTCATTGTGAATAATAACACTGAATGTTAATTAATTAAATTTACCACTCAAGAGACACAGATTAGCAGAATGGATAAGGAAATATGATCCATGTATATGCCTACAAGAAACCCACCTTTGACCCAGATATTCAAGGAGGCTGAAAGTGATTTTTGCTGGAAAACAATTTTACAAGCAAACAATAGCCAAAAAAGGGAAGGAGTAGCTATCCTAATATCAGCCAAAATAGACTTTAAATGCAAAACTATTGTAAGAGACAAAGATGGACACTATATATTAGTAAAAGAGGTAATCTCCCAAGAAGAGAGAACAGTCATAAATATTTATGCACCTAATTGGGGTGTCTCAAAATACATGAGGAAAACTCTGGAAAAACTAAGTGGAGAAATAAATGCCTCTACAATTATAGTGGGGGACTTTAATACACCATTATCACCATTAGACAGAGCATCTAGACAGAGAATCAATAAAGAAACAAAGTCCTTTAATAATACATTAGAGGACCTGGACTTAATAGACATATACAGAACACTACCCCAAATACAGCAGGATTTACATTCTTCTTGAGTGCATATGGATCATACTCCAAGATAGACCACATGCTAAGCCACAGAACAACTCTCAATGAATTCATAAAGATTGAAATTATACAAAGTAACTCCTCTGACCATAATGGAATGAAATTGGAAATCACTAAGGGCCAGAGAAACAGATTAGGCACAAAGATATGGAAGTTAAACAACACACTCTTAGACAAACAGTGGGTAAAGGAGGAAATCTCAAAAGAAATCAGTAACTATCTTAAAACTAATGAAAATGACAACACAACATATGAAAACCTGTGGGATGCAGTCAAAGCTATCCTGAGAGGGACGTTCATAGCCATAAATACATATATTAAAAAAGAAGAAAGAGCTAAAATTGAAGGCCTAACTGCACACTTGGAGGCATTGGAAAAACAACAGCAAACTAAACCTAAAGGAAGTAGAAAGAAGGAAATAAAGATTAGAGCAGAACTAAATGAAACGGAGAATAAGAAAGCACTAGAGAAAATAAACAAAACCAAAAGCTGGTTCTTCGAGAAGATCAATAAAATTGACAAACTCTTAGCCAGACTAACAAAGAAAAAGAGAGAACAGATGCAAATACACAAAATAAGGAATGAGAAAGGGGATATCACTACTGACCCAAAGAAATAAAGAGTATCATAAGAAGATACTTTGAAAAATTTTATGCCAACAAGAATGATAATTTAGAGGAAATTGACAAATTTCTAGAAACTCACAAACAGCCTACATTGATGAAAGAAGAAATTGATGAACTCAACAGTCCAATTACAAGTAAAGAGATAGACTCAGTCATCAAAAACCTCCGAACTAAGAAAAACCCAGGATCAGAGGGCTTGACAGCTGAATTCTACCAAACATTCCAGAAAGAGCTAACACCAATCCTGCTTTAAGCTCTTCCAAAAAATAGAAGAAGGAATATTGCCTAACTCAGTCTATGATGCCAACATTACCCTAATACCAAAGCCAGACAAAGATATCACAAGAAAAGAAAACTATAGACGAATTTCTCTAATGAACCTAGATGCTAAAATCCTCAACAAAATACTTGCCAATCACATTCAACAACATATCAAAAGAATTATACACTGTGACCAAGTGAGTTTCATCCCGGGTATGCAAAGATGGTTCAATATAAGAAAATCAATCAATGTAATACACCACATAAACAGATTGAAAGGAAAAAAATCACATGATCATCTCTATAGATGCAGAAAAAGTATTTGACAAAATACAGCACTCTTTCCTGATAAAAACACTACAAAAGATAGGAATAGAAGGAAACTTTCTGAATATGATAAAGGGTATAAATGAAAAACCCAAAGCTAACATCGTCTTCAATGGTGAAATTCTAAAGCCTTCCCTCTGAGACTGGGAACAAGACAAGGATGCCCACTATCATCACTCCTATTTAACATTGCCTTAGAAGTACTTGCTCGAGCACTGAGGCAAGAAAAAGATATAAAAGGCATCCAAATTGGAAAAGAAGAAGTAAAAATTTCATCATTTGCAGATGACATGATCCTATACATAGAAAGCCCTGAGAAATCTACAACAAAGCTTCTAGAACTTATAAAGGAGTTCAGTAATGTTGAAGGCTATAAGATCAATGCTAAAAAATCAGTAACATTTCTGTACACCAATAACGAACAATCTGAGGAGAAAATCAAGAAAAAAATACCATTTACAATAGTAACTAAAAGAATCACATACCTAGGAATAAATTTAACTAAAGATGCAAAGGACTTATATAAGAAAACTACACAACACTGTTAAAGGAAATCAAAGAAGACTTAAATAAATGGAAAAATATTCCCTGTTCATGGATAGGAAGACTAAACATCATCAAGACGTCTATCCTACCCAAGCTAATCTACAGATTTAATGCAATCCCAATAAAAATCAACACAGCATTTTTTTAACGAATTGGAAAAACTAACTACAAAATATATTTGGAAAGGTAAGAGGCCCCGAATTGCCAAAGACATATTGAAAAAGAAAAATGAAGTTGGAGGTATCAACACTACCTGACTATGAAACATACTACAAAGCTACAGTGGTCAAAACTGCATATTATTGGCACAAGGATAGACATATCCTTGGCCAATGGAACCAGATTGAGAATTCTGATAAAGATCCTCGCATATATAGTCATCTGGTATTCGACAAGGCCACCAAGCCTACTCAGTTGGGAGAGAATGGCCTCTTTAACAAATGGTGCTTGGAGAACTGGATATCCATAACCAAACGAATGAGAGAGGAATACCATCTCACATCTTATGCAAAAATCAACTCAAGATGGATCAAAGATCTAAATATAAGAGCCAAAACCATAAAGACCTTGGAAGATAATGTAGGGAAGCACCTACAGGACCTTGTAATAGGAAATGGTTTCATGAACTTCACAGCCAAAGCACGAGCAGCAAGAGAAAAAATAGATAAATGAGATCTCCTCAAAATTAAAAACTTTTGCACCTCAAAAGATGTTATTAAGAAAATAAAAAGGCAGCCTACCCAATGGGAGAAAATATTTGGCAACAATATATCTGATAGGAGCCTAATATCCTGCATAGATAAAGAAATCCTATACCTTGAAAATAAAATGAGAAACAGCCCATTTAAAAAATGGGCAAGTGACCTGAAAAGACACTTCTCCAAGGAAGAAATACAAATGTCTAAAAAGCACATGAAAAAATGCTCGACATCACTAGCTATTAGGGAAATGCAAATCAAAACTACAATGAGATACCATCTTACACTCATCAGAATGGCAGCTACTATAAGTGTTGGAGAGGATGTGGAGGAATAGGAGCCCTCATCCATTGCTGGTGGGATTGTGGAATGGTCTAGCCACTGTGGTGGTTCCTCAGAAAACTAACAATATGATCCAGCAATTCCACTGCTGGGTATATACCCTGAAGAATTGAAAGCAAAGACACAAACAGATATATGCACACCAATGTTCATAGTGGCATTGTTCACTATTGCCAAAAGTTGGAATCAACCCCGGTGCCCATCAACAGATGAGTGGATAAACAAAATGTGGTACATACATACAGTGGAATATTGCTCACCTGTAAGAAGGAATAAAGTGCTAACACATGGAATAACATGGATGAATCTTGAAGACCTTATGTTGAGTGAAGCAAGCCAGGCATTGAAGGATCAGTACATGACCTCACTGATTTGAATTGAGGAAAGTGAGCAGTCTCTAAGAACCATTGTCTAAAAGATAGGTTAACAAGAGAGAGAAAGAGAAGAGAAGGTTGTGAGCCATCACCCATACGGACATAATCTATGGTAAAGAGATAGCGTATAGTTGCATAGTGAAGGATAGGACAGGTGGGTAGTGATATTACTGGGTTTGGTGGTGCAAGGTTGACAGGTGGGTTGTTTAGGAAGGGTGGGTTAGAATTCCCAGGATTCTCAGGGGAGAGATGGAAGAGGAACCAGGTGAACATGGGATTTGTGGGTATGAGGTTGAAAGTGCAGGGGTGGGAATGCTCTTATGGCAATATGACAAGGTTGTTTCACTGGTTTAGGGTGTAGGTTGGGGGGGTCATTCCGGACAGGCGCATCTGGAGTAGGCTTTTGGAAAGGGTGTGAGTGTTCATCCTGTCATAATGTGTTGTGTTGGGGAGTGGAGACCCACATGGTGAGTGGGAAGGAGATGGGCCCCCATCTTTGGGAAGACCAATTCACCCAGAAACAGACAGGTGGCTGTCTCTTAGGAGCAAGGGTGGATCCAAATAGGAGAGGACAATCAGTATGTCAAGACCTCTTGTTGCATGTATCTATGAATCTTGTCATCCAATGAGTCAACACAGGGGGGTGTCATGTGCCCCAAGGGGATGGGGAGGAAAGAACAGAAAAGATCAAACGGGGTATTAAGTGGTCAGGGGAAATGTTTTTCATTATCTTACAGTGATGGACACAGGACCCATGGTAAATATCATCAAAAATTATTAAACTGTACCATCTAAATTGTAAACTATACTGTAAACCATTGACAATGTTTAGTAGTTATGTTACTCTCTGTATAAGTTATAACAATGCTACCATCCACATACAAAAAGGTTTTAATATGGGGTGAGGGAAGGGGGAGGAGGTTGGGTATATGAGAGTCTCTAGTATTCTGTGTGTGACTTTGCTGTGACCTAAAACTTCTTTGAAAATTAAATGAAAATTTGGGAGACACTGAGGAGTGAGAGGGGAAAGGTGCCACAGTACAGACTAGATACCCAAAAATACAGTAATAAAAGGAAAAATGTTAAAAAAAAAAAAAAAAATTTTTTTGTTTTTTCCCATTTTATGAATATCCCAATCCTTTCATTTTATTTTATTTTTAGTGTTTTTCTTTTTTAAGTTTCCATCTATTTTATCTCTTACATTTAAACTTATCATTATTATTTCATTTTCCTATTGTATTTGGCTATTATATGGGCTTCTTCAAGGAAGGTTTACAACAGGGGAAGGAGAGGATCATTGGTGGGGGGTGTCTGGGAAGGGAGACAGTTCACCTGAATATATGGGAGAAAAGTTCACCTGAATATACATGAAAGATATATAAAATTGTTCAAATGATCAAGGGGTTGGGCATGGTCACAGTGGGTGGAGAATCTGTGAATAAATTAGAGAATACTGAATTCCCAGCCTGGAGAGCTCTGCCACATTCTCCAAGGGAACAGCAACAGTCCCCCGAGTGCAGGGACAGTGTCTGGCAGAGGAGGATGGTCCACTAATGGGTTCTTGTTATTGATGACTAGCCTTACAAGTCTTTGCTCTTGTAATTGAAACTTAGCCTACTGTTATGGGGTGCCTAAGGGTTGCCACCTGAGAGCCTCCTAGTTGCTCAAATATGACCTCTCTCTAAGCCAAACTCAGCATATGAATGCATTACCTTCCCCCCAGTGTGGGACATGATGCCCGGGGATGAGCCTCCCTGGCATTGAGGAATTAATACCAAGTGCCAACTGGCAAGATGATTGGAAAAGGACCTTGAATAAAAGGGGGAAAGGGTAAAGACAAATGAGTTCATATAGCTAAGAGACTTCAAAGAATGTTCAGAGGTCATCCCAGAGGTAATGCTTATGCACACCTCTGTAGGATCTCATAGAACACCAAAGTGTATATCACCCCACACAGAGGGGATCCTGAGGGCTCTGGAGACACCCAGGTCCTATATAAGGGGAGATAGCTCCAGAGATTTATGCCTTATGAGTGGGCTATACTTTGGAATCAGTGCTCCTGAGACTGACAGAGTTGGACTCAAATAAGTCCTCCCTGCACATGGTCCATCAGTCCCTTTTATTCAAACCTATATGAGGTGCTGGAGTTTGTAGGTGTACTTTCAGAGACTGGAGGCTTTGGTCTGCCCATGTGCTTGGAATCTCGGTGGAGCTGCAACTCCTACTCTACAGCTCAATGGACTCACCCAAGTCACCTGGCGAGGAGGTGATGATGGATAACGGCCATCCCAGGGAATGGAGAGAGTCTGAAGCTGCAGGCAGGATAATCCCATCCATCTTATCCATGGGATATAAGCCCCCTCTCACTTGGAGGTGGAGTGGTCATCACCATCCCAGACTCCTCAGGATTGGGGGAAGAGCTGTGGACTAGAGTGGACTTACTGGTATTCTGATGTAGACATGTTGTGATTCAAGCAATGGAAGAAAATAAAACATTGAGGCGGAGCCAGTGGCCACTTGACACTTTCAGGGCAGGGAGAGGGAAAAGCAGTTGTAATACAGGGGCTTTTTCGGGACTTGGGAATTATCCTGAGTGACATTACAATGACAGATATAGGGCATTTTACATCAGCATATAACATGCAGAACTGTGTGGGAGAGAATGTGGTCTACAATGTGAACTATGGTCCATGCTTAGTGGCAAAGCCCCAGGATGTGTATATCCATTGCAGGTGATGTGTCACACTAATGAAGGGTGTTATGTGGGAGGTTATGGGAGGAGTGGGAGGTGGGGAACATGGCAGTCCCTGTAATTTTTGTGTAACATTTATGTAATCTAAGCATCTTTTAAAATACAAAAAAAAGTTAATTAAAAAAAAAAAAGAGACTGCTATGAACAACTGAATGCCAACAAATTAGAGAACTTGGGTGAATGGACAAATGGCTAGAAACACACAAACAACCTACACTGACTCTAGAAGAAATAAAAGTCCTCCACAGATCAATTACAGGTAAGATTGAATCGGTCATCAAAAATTACCTGATGGCTTTACAATCTTAAATTTTACAATTTAGAATAAATTCTACCAATCATAACATGAAAAATTAATACCAATACTGCCCAATCTCTTCCAAAATATTGAGTTGGAGGAAACATTATCTCACTAATTCTCTGAGGCCAACATCACCCTCCTAGAGCCAAAGATACTACAAGAAAAGAAAATCAAAGACCAATTTCTCTTATGAATATAGATGCAAAATTCCTCAAAACAAATACTTACAAATCTAATCCAATAGCACATCAAAATAATTATATACCTTGATCATATGGGTTTTATCCCTGGTATGCAAGGGATAATCAATTAATGTCACTTCATTAACAAAGCACAATTAATATAATACACCTCATTAACAAAACAAAAGGAAAGAAACCACATATTTATCTCAATTGACACGGAAAAGGCATTTGACAAAATCCATCATCCTTTCTTGATAAAATACACTCCAAGAAATAGGAATAGAAGGAAATTTCCTAAATATGAAAGAGATCATATATGAAAAACCCACAGCTAACATCATACCCAATGGGGAAGGACTGAAAGCCTCTCTTCTAATATCTGGAATAAGTCAAGGATGTCCACTATCACCACCTGTATTTAACATTATTCTAGAAATTCTATCCAGAGCAGGTGGGCAAAAAAAAGAAATAAAAGCCATCCAAATTGGAAATGAAGAAGTAAAACTTTGACTATGTGTAGATGGCATGATCCAGTATATAGACAGATCTGCATAATCTACAACAAAGCTACTAGAGCTAATAGACCAGTTCAGCAAAGTGGCAGGAAACAAAATCAACACGCAAAAATCAGTAGTGTTTCTATACAATAGGAATAAGCAAGCTGAGGAGGAAATCAAAGAAAAAAATCCATTTAAAATAGCAACTGAAACAATCAATATCTAGGAATAAAATTTAAAAAAGATGTAAGGAGTTTGCACACAGAAAACTAGAAAACATTACTAAAAGAAATCAAATAAGACCTAAATAAATGGAAGGACATTCCATTTATTATGTTATGATGTCAATTCTACCCAAATTGATGTACAGTTTCAACACAATCCCAATCAAATTTCTAACAATCTACTTTTCAGAAATTGAAAAGCCAATTATCAAATTTGTTTGGAAGGGTAAGGGGCCCCAGATAACCAAAAAAACATCTTGAAAATGACAACAAAGTTGGTGGACTCACACGTCCTGACTTTAAATATATTACAAAGCCACAGTGGTCAAAAAAGCACGCACTGGCATAAAGATAGATATATTGACTCTCAATTCATTGAGAGTTCAGAAATAGACCCTCACATCTATGGCCAATTTATTTTTGACAAGGCTCCCAAGTCCGCTTAACCTGGAAAGAATAGTCTCTTCAACAAATGGTGCTGGGAGAATTGGATATCCATATGCAAAAGAATGAAAGATGACATCTATCTCACACCAAATACAGAAATTAACTGATAATGGACCAAAGACCTAAATATAAGAACTAAGATTATAAAACTCAGAAGAAAATATAGGGAACCATCTTCAAGTTCTTGTGGTGGGCAATGATTTCTTAGGCTTTACACCAAAAACACAAGCAACAAAAGAAAAAAATACATAAATGGGACCTCTTCAAAATTAAAAGCTTTTGCACATTATGAAAGTGAAAAAACAACCTCTCAATGGGAGAAAATATTTGGAAACCACATATCTAATAAGGGTTTTAACATTCAGAATATATGAAGAAATCCTGTAACTCAACAATAAAAAGACAAAAATCCTAGTTAAGAAATGGGTAAAAGGCATGAACAGACATTTCTCCAAAGTGGATATACAAATGGCTAAAATCACATGAAAAGATGCTCAACATCACTAGCAATTAAAAAAATGAAAATCAAAACGAAAATGAATTATCATTTCACACCTATTAGAATGGCCGCTATTTAAAAAAACAGAAAATTACAAGTGTTGGGGAGGATGTGAAGAAATAGGAACACTCATTCATTGCTGGTAGAAATGTGAAGTGGTGCAGCCAGTGTGGACGCTAAGTATTGAATTACTATGTGATCCAGCAATCATACCTCTATGTATATACCCAGAAGAAATGAAAGCAGGGACTCAAACAGTTATTTGAATACCACTGTTCATAGCATTATTCACAATTGCCAAAAGGTGGAAGTAACACAAGTGTCCATCAACCAATGAATGGATAAACAAATTTGGTATATACATACAATGGGCTATCATTCAGCCGTGAAAATGAATTAAGTCCTGATGTGTGTCACAACAAACATGGATGAACCTTGAGAACATTATGTTAAGTGAAATAAGCCAGACACAAAAAGACAAATCTTGTATAATTTCACTGCTATGAACTAATTATAATAAGCAAACTCATAGAGTTAAAATCTAGAATATAGGTTACAACAGATAGATTAGGGTTAGAGAATAGGGAATTGATGCTTAATTTGTACATAATTTCTACTTACGCTGATGGGAAATGGATGATGGTGATAGTAGCACATTATTGTAGAGGTGAATCTTATTGTATAGGATGGTAACACAGATGTATAGGCAAATGTGATTAAAAGAGGAGATTCTAGGATGTATAAATAGGACTTTACAACACAGTGAACCCTATTGGAGATAACGGGCTATAGTTAATAGTACAAATATAAGAATGTTTGTTCATGAATTATAGCAAACATAAGATACTAATACAAAGTGGTAGCAATAGGGTGGTACATGAGAAAAATACACTTAATTTAAATAATGGACATAGAATTATTTTAATAATCTTTCATTAACTGTAACAAAAGTAACTACTGTTAAAAAATAGTAAAATTAAAAGAAAAGTGCTATTATCCATTGTAACAAATGTTCCACATCATTGCAAGGTGTTGGTGGTAGCATGGTTTGAAATAATCCTGTATTTTATGCATGATTGTTTTGTAAACTCATAACTTCTCTAACTGAAAAAAAAAAAAAGTGAAGAACCTTTGGTAGGTGATGTCAGATCACCCAGATATTTTCATACCTGGGGGATATTGCTTTATTCTGGCCCCTGAGAATCAGACTTGTCTTAGGCCAGAAGTCAAGGACAATTACAATCTCTCATTATTGATCTATGTTAAAATTTTATTGTAACAAGTTTTCTATGGAAATTTTTATTGTCTCCACTAGAACATAAGCTTTGTGAAGGTAAGAGCATTAGCTTCTTAAACCTAAGAACATAAGAACAATCCAGGTTCTGGACTTCATAGACCCTCAATAAGTATTTGTTAATTAAAAAAAAAAAGATTGGCAATTACTCTTACAGGAAATATACACAAATGTTCATTTTAAAAAAATTACCTTGTTTATTTTTTGTCTTATCACAGTCCTTTTATTTCAAACTTCATATGGTTTATAAGTCAGTTTGCTTTTCTTGAACCATCATCCAGTTATCTCTCACTGTTTTTCTCTCCAAAGCCTTTTTCTCAACCTGACTTTCACAACATCCTTCTCTGTTCTCAACCAGAAGGAATTCAGAATTTTCAACAAAATGATTTGGGGTGGGGGCATTCTGGATTTGGAATGTGTCTTTAGAGTAAGTCTTGATTTGGGGGAGTATTTCTCACTGATAATCTTATACAAGTTAATACAGCATTATTCATCATTCAAATGACATTGAATATGTAATTTATGGGTTCAACACAGTGTTGAAGATATGCCTAGTTAAGAGTATTGGAGATTGTTCTTTTTGTTGTTATTGAAGGGCATTTTCTTTTTGTTTGTTTATAAAAAAGGATGAATATAATGTATAATCCAAGAGTATTTTCTCAAAGACTTGCACATTTGCCCTTTTCTCTTTGTTATTTTGGTTGTATATATTACATGAACAACATCTTTCCTTTCTCTTGAGATTATAGGTAAAGAAGATGGGGAGATGGAAGACAAAAAGCAATGAATGTTTCATATTATAAACAGATATTTTAAAATATTCTATTAAGTACAGTGTCAGAATAGTTACCTCTGATCTGCATCATCATTATGACAACAATGTCAAATGATAATGAAAATTAGTATAATTAATTGCAGTTGATTGATAACATAAATTTTCTTCCTCATAAGCTCTAGAAACAATTAGCCATTATCTATGGCTTGGGCAATTTTCTTGATTGCTTTTTGCTTCAATTTGCTCATCTGTAAAATGGGGATAATAATTGAATCTAGCTTGTAGGGAATTTTACAAGACTTAACTATAAAGAGCTAGAATAGTACCTGGAACATACTAAGTTCTATTGAAGTTTCAGTCATTATTATTCTATTATTATCATAGCTACTGAGTAATGATGAAAATGTCTACTTGGATACTGGTCATGATTGTTTTCACTTTGCTTTCCTAATAACCCAAGAAATAAGCTAAATAATCCATACTTGAGATATACCAGATCAAAGATACAAGTGAGTTTATGAGCTCCTTCTTGGATTCCTTGTTGTTCACAGAACAATACACTTGAAATTTGGTGGTCAGTTTTAGACTAATTTTAGGAATCTGCCATGTGAGAGGATTCCAGTCAATGGGCTTATGTATTTTATGTGAGTGGTGTAGACAGGGCCTTGTGGTACTTAAGACTTTATTCTTTTGATATACAAGGAATTTCTTGCTCAAGAAAAGTTACATATTTCCATGATCTATTTCATACTGCTTCACTGGGCCTGGCCATTTTCTACATCAGTCACCAAGAAGGGAAACTCAATCCCAACTCTACTGAATATTTCCCAACAGCAAAATTCACTTGCATGTTATTCTGTACAGATGCAATAAGACTGCAGACTAGGTAAGTTGGCCCATATAATTCTGAGGACCTTCTTTCACTAAAGACACATCCCTATTACAACATGCCCAGATACATTAAAGGTCAGAATTATGCTTGAATTATGAGAGACTGTTGTGGAGATAGAAGTACCTAAAATGAGAAAATCTGAAGACTGAATACCTTGTTTTCTTAGAAATTTAGGGCCTGTTTATGAGGCCTGAGGCATGGAAAATGTGTGATATATACTCACAAAACTTTCTGGACCTTGTTGCTTCTCCTCTCAAGTTATAGTAGGAGTCTTACTTCCAGTTCATACTGGAAGTTGTGAGAAACTGCTACTCTTGCCCTTTCAACCAAAATATGTTGGAAAACTGTAAAATCAAAGACTTAAAAGCAAACAAACACACACCAGGGATCAGAGAACACAAAGAACTGAAATAAACTAAAATCCAGAAAATGACAAGTGATAGATAAGAGATAAAGAATAAAGACTTATCTTATGAACAACTTAGAAAGGAGAGGAATCTTCCATAGATGGGTGTAAGGAGAAACCAGCTTAACTTTACTCTTCTAATGGCTGAGTGGGAGCTAGCATGACAAGCTAAATTCCACCAAAGCCCAACACAGGGAGCAAAACTGCATACTCTAAACAGTATTTCAGCAATGGAGGAACAATGGAGGAGGGGGTAGGAAAGCGAAGATAACCACCCTCTCCCCCTGGTACTCTAGGCCCAATCACAAATCTTGGGATGGGGCAGGGGAATTGAGTGAAACCCATCTAAGACATTCCCTGCATTCACAAAGTGCTAGAAAGTTCATTTGCTTTCCAAAGGCCAAGGGTGGGGCAGCAGGGTGAAAAGAGATTTCATAAGGTTAAGAGAAAGACTGAAAAACAAAGAGAATTCCTCTGCAACTCAAAAAGTTGGCTGCAGGGTATAAAGCAAAGAGATTTCTTACAGTTTAGAAAGCAAGTTGCTGAGCTGTGAGGAAAAGCAGTTGTGGAACAGCATTAGTACTCAGACTGAAGACCCTGGTGAAGACGAAGTCCCAATACTGCCCTCAAAACATTTTAATCCATTAGCGAACTGACGAAATTAAAGGTATACAAAAGCCCAAATCCAGATCAATAGAGAGCATATTAACATAACTCTCGCTCTAGAGACCTGACAAGAAGGGACAGGCCACTTCCTGGAGTTAAATAAAATTTATTTCATTCTCTACCATATTTTTAGTAAGATATCTGGCAAACAATAAAAAAATCACAAGATTCATGAAAATATAAGAGATAAGCCATGGTCAAGAAAGGAATAGTCAAAAGAGCAAATTAAGAGAGGAAACAGAGATTTCCCAGATGTTAGAATTATCAGACAAGGGCTTTAAGATAACTGTGAATTTACAGTGAAGATTAGGGAGAAAAATTTAGGGATTGGAAAAAAGATTTTGTGGTATGTGAAGCGCCAGAATGTGATTCATTATAAATCTTTTTAGTGAAACCTTATTATTTTTTTATTTTTGGGAGAGAAGCTTTATGCATTTTCCAAGCACATTCAGTTGCCTTTAATTTATCTTAGATTTGTTTGACATATTTTTAAATAAATCAAATTTTAGCTCTTTGGAATGTCATAACTTCATCTAATTCCCTTGGTATAACGTATTTCTGTTTTTGTCAGAATGAGTTTGTTAAAACTTTGTCCACCGATCCAATTAAAATCTGAGAACTGGACCCTGAAGGATTCTTGGAGGTTTAATGGAACTCAGAGGCACTTTGGCCAACACTGGGCCTCTCATTGCATTGTTATACTCTTCGCTGTTGTGGATATATTTAATTCATTGCAAAAATCTTTTAGTAGGTACACGGAGGAACCCACCTGAACACATATTTTAAGTCTTCTAAACATTAGAGTCATTACACATTCATGTTATAATAACAACATAAAGAAATGAAATAGTAATTGGCAATACATTTTACTAGAACTAGGTTTCCTTATGAACACATGCTAAGTCACCTTGTGTCGTCTATTTAATGGACAGATAATTTTCATCTTACGTCTATGGTTCTGTTGCGGCTGTCGCGATGAGACCCAAATGGCACTCGGAGGAGTAGAGAAACCAAGCTTTATTAAGTGCATGGGCCCAGAGGAAAGTTCGGTTTCCAAATTCTGGGCCCTAAGCCCCAGTTTTCTGGAGTTTTTATTGGGTCTGTAGGCTCCCGTTCATTGGCTAGCGAGTTGGCAGGTGGAATTTTTCCATTACCTTAGGCAACTAAGCAAGCATGGTTACAGAAGCAGAACTGCAGTTTACAAAATCAAGCGGGCAGTGTTACAGAGCCAGAAGTGTAAGTTTCACTTCTAAGGCAGGAGATTCTTGTCAGAAAAAGGGGGAGGGGTAGGGCTGCAGTGACTTTTCTTAATCAGTTCAAATTTAGGCTGTTTGGTGCAGATTGGAGGCATGTAATAAGCAAATAATATATCATACATGTGGCAAAGGAGGTCAATCATAGTAGGATTAGGGTGGTCAGAAGAGGTGAGAATTAGAGTGTCCATGGCCAGTAGTTGGGCTATTTAATAAACGGCAGTAGGTTAGAATTACTATCCTGGTGATGAAGATTGGGAAAACTAAAACGTGCAGGCAACAAAGAGTCAGGATCTCAAGCTAATGAATCTAGGAAGCAGGAGATCAGAATCTAGGAAAGGTGTTTTCTCTCATAGACAAATAGCAAAAATAACACAAGGAAAACTTGTTTATCCAACCTGATGACATGCCTACTTGTGTTTTCTCTACCCAGCCAAGAGTGGATGGGCTTGGGCCAATGAGTGGCTAGATAGGATAATTTGCTACTGGAGAAATGGAGGGACAGTAGTAGGAGAGAATATTATTTGTTTTACAACTATTTGAAGGTTTTTGTCGATTTAAAAACCTCCTCAGGGATCATCTCCATATAGTGGAGATACCTTTTGGGAAAGGCAGTTATTCACTCTAATTCAGCCCCATGCTCCACTTCCTAATTTATATCCAGCTATGTCTCCTTAGGTCTTTGCTCTCTTTGTTGATGCAACCGTGATGACCTCTAAACCACCAATACAGAAGTGTGTTGGTATTAGGACTTAATTATGGTATGTAGATAAATCAAGAGACTGTGCTGAAAAACAACCAAGAAGTTCCCTTAAACTTAAGTAGCTATGTACATGGACAAAGCATTGGCCTTGGTGACTTCATTGGGAAATGAAGTTAAAATTTTTAATGGTTCCCAAGTTCCCTCTTACCACTAAAACTTCATCTAAATATTTCCTGTGTAGTTGCTTCCATTTAGCAGGTGCACAAAGGAAAATCACAATAGAAATGTTTAAGATGATGTTTTTAGTTTTAAAAGAGATGGAACTTTTAAAAGGCTTATGCCTGCAAAAGCAAGACTTAAAAAACAATGCTAGCTTTACTCTGATGTTTATAAACTTGTTCTAAGCATCAAGGAATTGACAGGTTTAAAGAGAAAAATGTCAAACAATTAGAATCTGTACTAAATTTTCTCTGTTATCCAAAATCATAATCTATAAATCAGAGTCCTCCTACTATGAGAAAAATATTAGTATTATAAAAATAAAACAAATACTTAATTTTATTTTTAAGTACATCAAAAGCAATCCTGAAAATGATGAAATACCCAGTGACAGACTGAAAGAGCAAATAATTTCTTCCCCTGGTACATTTTTATGTGGTCCATTGGCCCAAAGAGAATTAAACAACAACAGCAAACTTTAAAACTGTAAAAACTAAAAAAAAAAAAAAAAAAAAAAAAAAAAAAAAGGAAAGAAAGAAAGAAAAGAAAAGAAAAAGCAGAAGAAAATACGTTAAATGCAAAGTCTTTTAAATGTTCTCCCTTTTCACAGACAGCTCTTTTCACTACTTTCAAACATGTACTTCTACATTTATGATAATGTGAGTTAGACACTCAAATGCCTACCACTGTCAGATAGGTAACACAGATGAGTTCAGCAGGATAAGTGCAGACTCTGGAGAAAGAGTGAACATATGCCCTGGTAAAGGAAGCAGAGATAACTCCCCTCCAGTCAGTTGTCATGTGGCAGAAACTAGCTAATTGTTCATAAGCCGTTTTTCTCTTTCTACTGAGCACATGGCTAAGAATTGTTTCCCAGTCTTCATTGTCGTTAAGTGAAATGTGTGATTGACTTATGGCTCATAAAATGTGAGTGGAACTAATAAATCCCAAATCTAGGCTAGGGCCATAAAACTTACCCATTTTAATCCTCTATTCTCCTTCCCCTTGTCCAAGCCTAATGTAGAGGACTATGAAGGAGGACCTAAAGGAGGGTGGAGTCATAAGATAAAAGAAGCTTGTGTCCTTATTTCATCATTTGGTGGCAAGCCATCCAGAAATGGTGCTGGATCAGGAGCACCTTTCTTTTGGGAGGAAATAAATATTTATTGTGTTAAGCCACTGAAAATTTGTAGTTGTTTATTATAGCATTCAACCTAGCCTAATTACTTTATTTTGCCTTGTGAAGGGCAACCTCAGAGTTTCCATGTAAAGATAAATCAGTAATCTGGAGTGAATGTAATGTAAAATATCCCAATTATTAATAATGACAAAAAATTCACACATTTAAGTACTCATGCTATGCAAAACATACTGTGATCTAGATCTGAGCTCTAAGCTGTACGTTTAGGCCTGCCTTAATCATACAGGACCACTCCTGAACACCCCCATATGCTTTCCTGATGCACATTAGTCTTTTATGCACATTATTCCCTCAGCCTAGACTGTCCTTCTTTGCCTCATTCTTTGATGAATGGATCCCTGCCCTTCAGTTAGGCTTTATTTGGTTTAAAAAATAAATTGATTTGGTGTATAAACTAAATTAACTTGGTATGTGAATTAAAGAAATTTATATCCATGGTAGGTGTGAAACAACTCTGTAACAAACTCTCAACAAGAAAAGAGCCTGGCAACTTGGGAAGTGTGTGAACAGTAGAAAGAGATGTAAAGGGAGATTGGTAAAAGAAGAGAGAAAACAATCATAGAGTAAATAAATTTGAAAATAGAGTGTAGTCTTCCAGATTAAAGTCAACATCTCTCCCTCTTCTTTTTTCCCCTCAAAATAAAGCCAGAGATATCTAAGAAAATCTTACTTTAAGGTCATTTTGCAGGATGCATCTATCATCATTCAAAAACACTTTTGTAGGAAAAATTTATGATCATTTTGCAAAGTAGTAGATCAATTTTCATGGGAAGAAGGTTACAGCTTGTAGATTTTTTATATGGAATGGATTTGTGCCATAAAAATTAGGGTGAGAAATAATTGAAAAATTAAATTGAGGTGATCGCACCATAGGTAAAACAAAACAAAACAAAAACATCAGAAACATATTTTTTTTTGTTTTAAAGACTGAATTTTTAAGTTTTGCCCAGGGAGATAGTAAAGCATCAATCCAAGGATTCCACAAGCATCTGTGCGAACCAACATGAAATGCAATATGGAATTATATGACAAAAAAATAAAAGGAATAGACTAGAACCAAGCAATCATTACCTTTGTTATTCCTGATTAAGTGTTTCACCAATTCAATGGTGAAAGGAGATTAGTATTTAAAAATAGACCTACACTCTTATTTTTATTTATTATACATAAGTATAAACCATTAATTCACAAAAGTGGTTGCCTGAAAAAATAGTCACAAACAATTCTTCCCATAGCTAAATGCATATGCTACTTCTTCAATCAAGATGGAAAGATAGTATCCCAACTGTTGAATCTGGGTAGCTTTATGACTTGCTTTGATCAATAGAACACAATGGCAGTGGAAGTAACCCTTTGATAGTCTGTGGCCTAGTACTCAGTAGACCTTGTAGCTTCTGCTTTCACTCAAATTATAAACCAGCTACAATATAAATAAGTCCAGGATATTCACATGGGAAGAGAGAGTCCACATGGAGGAAAACTGGGGACCCAGACAGACATATGAGTAAGTCCACATAAACCACCAGAAGATAAAGGCCCCGCCATCCCAGCCAGATTTCAGCCAGCTGAGGTGGCAGACAATGAGTGAAACCGTCTTAGAATTGCCTTTGTCAACACCACAATGTGTACAGAAGAGCCATACCCAGTAATGTTGTGAAAAGAACACTGGGATTTGGGCTCAGTCACTTTTAAGCTGGGTGTATTGAGCAAGTCACATAACTTCTATGAATCACAATTTCCTCATGTAACAAATGAAGCATTTAAACTAGATGATCTCTAGCCTCCTTTGAGCTGAAAAGTTGTTCCAAGATTCCATGATTAGTGCTTCAAATAAATGCAGCATCAGCTACATATTAGAATTACGCCACTGTGGCAGTTGTTTTCATGAAACCATGTATTTAGTTCCAGAAAAATTATTTTACCTGTAATTCTGTTGGGCTCTGGCTTAAAAAGGAATAGAGAAATAGCTGGTACTTAGTGTATACAGTTTTAGAAAAGACATTTTATAGGTTTAATAAAGATGTGAAAAATCGCACTTTACTTTCATACTTAAAAGGCTACATAAAACATTTTCAAGACTGCATTTAATCATGGTATTTCTTACAACATTAAAATTTGCCTGTTCTACATGACAAAGATATTTACAGGCTCAAGAGAAAGCCACTCTATTAGGAAATCCTCAACTGGCCATATGTGTCCCATTAAGCATTTTCATTTGGCTCTTCTCTGCAATTAGCATTCCAAAAGTTATGCTGACTGATTGTGGATACCATATGTTTGGCATCAGTCCTTAAACTTTTGCCACGTTTTAGTTGTGATAACTCTGGTACTATGGTGAAGGGAAACAAAATATTAACAACATTTCAAATCAACATCCAAGCCCCACATCTTTAGATGAAGTAAGTGTAAAGGCGATGATGACTACAATTATGTGTAGGTTCATAGTTGAAATATTTATAATATGCTTAATGCATATCTTTGGAATCATACATTCAAAATAAATAACAATGACATCTGGAATAAACAAACTAATCTTATGTTATCTAATTTGTTTGGAAAAATATAAAGGTCAAAGATTAAATTTTACCTAGAATTTGAGGGTTATGTGATCATCATTGGAGTTTTTAAGCCTTTTGCATTGTTTTTTATAAAAGGAGGTGAATAAGAATACTACTTTCTAAGTATACAGTAGAATCTTAATTGAGAAATGAGGAGAGAGTTGGTTTTACTCTGTTTCCATTAAAACAAAGGAAGATTGCCATCAAAATGACTCTTTTGTGTCTTATAAAATAGCTCAAAGATTTGCTGTCTTTGCTGTTCTTGTCTTTAGATTTTTTTTTCCCCAACATTTCCTAATTTTGGCATGCAAGTAGAACAAGACTCAGTTGATGGCTGCTACAGAGTGACTGAGTAATCAGGAAGAATGGCAAATTCTTAATATGTGCAGTAGTACCTGAAAGAAATATGGTTGTTGGTAATCTCTTTAACTGAAATGGTAAAAAGGAGAATTAAAGAAATGATCCATCTTTTTATTTCCAATGGGAGTTGTAGTTCTATATCTCAGCTTTTGTATCCTGTAGATAAGAAACAGTGAATCAAATAGACTGTACCACTTGTATGGCGTTTGATCTAACAGGGCATGGAGAATGCCATCTATACTTTAGAGTTGGATTCCAAAGCCATTTGACTTACAGCTGACAAGTGGTCCATCAAAGAGCATCAGACGTTCAAAACACAGGTCCCTTCAACACAGCCTCTGAGTCTGTGATCAGTTGGAAAAGGTTGGGAGGATTAAAACATCATGAAAACTCCCTCAACTGAAGCAAGACTCAGAGTAGATTTTCCTGCCTCCTTGGCTCTACTGCTGGTCAACTAGTGGGTATAGGTGTTCCTGAATTTGATTCAGGGCTCGTCTAGATCACAGGTTTTGTGTGCAAGAGAAGTTTTTGCTTATTCATTCTTCATTCATATGAAAACATTTTTGAGCTACTACCAAGTGCCACTCTATTAGACAAAGAGAATTCAAGGCAAGCATGGTTTCTGCCCAGATTGAGTTTGCAGACCGGATGTGAAGTCATTAAACCTAATAAATAATTACACAAACTGTTATTTACATAGACCTGTGTGATTTGGTATGAGCATAAAGTACTGGGAACTATCGGAGTATTACAATTCAAGGACCTAACTACTCCTAGGATTTAGAGAGTTTTCCTTAAGGAAGTAACATTTCTCTTGAAGTCTGAAAGATAAATAGAAATCAGCAGGACAAAAGGTCAGGGTGGCAGGCAAATTTTCCAGGCTCAAGCACTGACTTTGGGGGCAATAGAAGTTGTTTTCTTAAATTATCACATATAAATAAAAACTTTGAAGGCCTAAATATTTTTTAGAAACAAAGCATTTTAGAAACTCGTACCATTTGTGGCATAGTTATACACAAAGGGGACATTTTATGTAAAATCTACAAAATGTTGAAATTTGAACAAGAAAAAAATAGTATATTTTTATAAGACTCTGAGGAGTGATAAAATGAAAATATGGAGATGGCCGAATAATGTGCTGATTGATATGAGTAACCTGACAGATTTTTATGTTTTACCACAAGTAAATAGTGTGAATTAGCTGCTGCTAAGATCCATGGGGAATTCAAAGCATTTCTCAGAGATCCCTGGCAGCAGTACTGTTAGACTATTTCTCTATTGGCTGAGTATATTAATACACCCTCTTGAGGAGGAAAGGGGAAATCGTGCCCACTTGGTTACTAGTGATATTCTGGGCAACCATTCCTGCATCCCTCCTTTCTCCTCAATATTAATACTCCACTGTGATTTTCACCATTATTCTATGAACAAAGTCAGGAATCATCTGGTGTTAGCATTGAAAATATATTTTTAAATTAGAAGTAAGTAAAAATCTGGAATAACAATAAATGCATAACATGCAAGTAATTGAAAAAAGAGGCCAATATTTTCTATTTCGTAATATAAATCCTCTTGATTAGTTTGGGAAATCCCTAAGTAAAGTGACCGGCCAAACTGTTGTCCTGCCGCACAAAAATCACAAGGGCTTCAGAGTGCTTCTGTTAGTATTCAGGCTGTACTTTCAAATTGTGGGTAGATGCTGGACTAGGCTATCTGGGAACTATAGATTGTTGATTCTCTATGAAAGCTGTTAGTAACTCGTCAGAGAGATGCTTGGGCTTATGGAGAAAGTCCTGAGGACTCTGAAAAGTCAGTGTGACCTAGGACACACGAGTCAGCCCACTTTAAATACTCTGGGATCCTTCCCACAAGTTTTCTTTATCCTTGAGTCTCCAAGCCCAATAAATGGAACAAATGGTTTGAGATACTTAAAAGCAGACATGGGGGAAGGAACAGGCTTGTGTTTGCCCTTTGGAAACCTCAAAGCTTTGGCAGTTAGAGACAAGCAAAGAAGGGTGGGGAGCATCGCTACACTCTGGAAAAGGGAACTCCTGGAAGAGTGGTGTCGACTAGCAATGGAAGCCAAATTGTAAGGTCATGGGGAAAAACAGCTGGAAGTTACTTAGAAGTAACTGTACTAGAGCCAGTGTTTCTCATCAGATGGCCTTGGGTGCCCCTTGGAGCCATTTGCAAAGGATAGGCCCTTTGCTCTAGTCTAGTGCATTTAAATACACAGAAATAGTCTGTAATTCAAACATTAGAGTAATTCACACATTAGAGTAGATGCCTCTCCTTGCCTTTTTTTTTTTTTTTTTTTTCTTCTTCCTCTCTTTTTAATTCTACAACCCACTAAAGCAGGGGATTTGATAGCATTTGCAAACCACTTTCACTCAAATACAGTAGCTTTCCTTAGTTTCTAAAATTTTAAATATTCTCTATGGCTTACAAAATTGGGCACATTTTAGAACAGGGGTTCTTAACCTTTTTGCTCCACATACCCCATTGCCAGTCAGGTGAAAACCACAGTCCCCTTACTAAGTCCACACTATACTGTGCATTATTTAATAAATATATTACACCTGCATCAACACATCTCCACAAGAATAATGTTTTTTTTTGAATTTCAGTTCAAGCTCATAGAGCCCTTGATAAGAGACCCTGTTTAAGAAGTTTCCAGGTTTAACAAAAATAAATTCAAATGTAAGTCAAGTGACTGAGTTAGGCACGGGGATACCATCTTAGTACTCTAGTTTCAATAAATTTGTAATAATAGTAGTAGTAATAATAATACCTTACATTTATGTAATAGGTTTTCACAGAGCTTTCACATTTACCTTATTTGTTCACAACAGCTAGTGAGGTAAGTGGAACAAGAATTATTATTCACATTTACAAATTTGGAAACTGAGATTCAGAAAGACTGATTTGCCCAAAGAAATGCTGAGGTGTAATGCCAGAACTAAAAGCCAAACTTCCAGATTCTAAGTTTATTCCTCTTTCCATTACTCAGTGCTGCCTCTTTCTCCATCTTTCAGGAGTCTTTGAGATTTGTTTTTAATGTGAAAGGATGAGTGGAAAATAGATAATTGAGAAATAGCTTTAACATTTCAAAAATTAAAAACAAAACAAAAACTAGTGCAGACTAATATATAATTAGGTAGTGCTTATCTCACCAAAATCATATTATCCAATACTTGGGACTGATTGAATGGAGGAAAACTGGGAAAACTCTTGGATATACAGTTTGCAGCCCAAGAGATTTAAATAGTCTTTTACTAAAAATAGCCGTATATTTTCTGATGCCAAAAAATTGTACTGGTATATGAAATGTCTAATTATCACATCCCTTAATCATAAAACACAGTTCCCATGTCTCATGTTTCAAAATATAATATATAAAATCAGTGCTTTTCAGATCATTTGTTTTTTTATCTGATTTTTTCTAGAGGAATAAAATATCTTGATAAATTTATATGTGCGATGTCTACAACTATAATTTCCTTTCATATTTTAAGGATGAACTTTACAGTTATAAGTTAATTAAAGTAGGAAAAATAATGGAAAATCCTGAATCACCTTGCTCCAAAAATAAGGAAAAATATTCACAGTTTGTCATGTGTCCACACATTAATTCAGCCATGCACTTTGTTGTGCAGCCTACTGAAAGAAAATCCTTTAACTAAAATAAAGTAGTAGGCTTGCCTCTTTAATGGTCTAATCGTCATAGATAAAGTGCATCTACCAAAACTCAGTTTCAGGGGAGTGAATGTAGCTCAGGTGGTTGAGTGTCTGCTTCCCATGTACAAGGTCCTGGGTTTAATCCCCCGGTACCTCCAAAAAAGAAAAAAAAAAGCAATTTCATTTGAGATTCTAAACTTTCTTATTTGCTTTATGGGCAGAAAAAGAACTTAATCTTGATAATGTAAGCTCTATTAGTGCATTAAGGTTAATGAGTACACTTGTAAGCCAAACAAAACAAATATTGTGGGGGTATCACTCTGAGTTTACAGTCAAATATGGAATCCAAGAACAGGAATTTCAGCTCTCTTCCCTGTCTTTGGATGGAACATCAATTAACCCTGAAAAGAAACTGAAAATCTAACAGGAATTTTACAGAAGGATGTTTTTCTAATACTGTAGAGAACATAAGAGAGAGGTCATTTATTATTAAAACAAGGAACTTCCCTTTATCAGACGGGAAATTATATAACTCTTTTGAATGGGAGTGAGACTTTCAAAAAGAACAACTTCATTTTTTCCTACTTACAAGTTAGAGTCTGCTAAAACAACTCTTTTAATATTTCAAAACCATTTTAATGTCTTAGGTGCAGAGAATAAGAGCATTTGAAGGTACATTGCCATAAGCACTGGCCCAGGGAGTACTGTATTCCACACCATGGTATTTGGTGTTTTATCTTTAATCTTCAATTTTTTCAATAAACATTTTCCTTGAAATGAAATATGTTATGAGAAAGTAATAAAACCAGAGTATAAAAGTTTATGAATTGTCATGAAGTGGACATATCCATGAAATTATCAACGTCAAGATATAAAACATCACCAGCATCAGAAACATCCATCATTCTTCTCCTCCTCCATCTCTCTCCTTCTTCTCCTCCAAAGATAACCACTATTTTAGTTGGCCAAAGGGCTGCTGATGCAAAGTACCAGAAATGTGTTGGCTTTTATAGAGGTTATTTATTTGGGGTAAAAGTTCACAGTTCCAAGGCCATGGAAAGTTCAACTTAAGGCATCATAAGAGGTGCTTTCTCACCAAAGTCAGCTACTGTTGATCCTGGTGGTGTTGCCACATGGTGAAACAAGATGGCCACCAATCTCTGTGGAAGTCTCTTCCTTACCCTTCAGAATCTACCGTCTCTTGGAGCTTAGCTTTGAGCAACCAGGCATAGGGCTTGTCTCTTTCTAGGCCTCCTCTATCAGTCTCAGCTGTTCTGCTCTCTTCCCAAGTTCAGCTATCAGGCATATAGCAGGGCTGGTTTCCTCTTGAGCTGTTCTGTGTACCCAGCCTCTTGGGGGCTCATGTTTAAGCAGTCCTCTCTGTCTCATTGCAGAATCAAACATGCTGGCTTCCTTTTTCCTCTGCCTCTCCATGTGAATCCTTTTATATCAGACCCAGCAAGGGGGCTGAGACTCAACCTGAGTTCTGCCTCACTGACAAGTAGTCCAATCAAAAGCCCTTATTAGATTTTATCAGATAATCTAATCAAAGGCCCTTCAACTGAATTCAATGCAATCAAAGGGTATCATACCCAGATGAATAGATTAGTTTACAAAAATTATTCTTCTCTTTTTGGGATTCATAAAATAATCTCAAACTGCCACAAACACCAATCTGCCTTCTAATACCAAGTATCATTTTTGCCTCTTTCTGAACTTTATATAAAATGAATTGTACAGTCTGTATTATTTTTAAGTGAAGTATCTTTCCTTCAATGCTTTGATTGTGAGATTCATTAAGGTTATATGTAGCAGTAGTTTGTTCATTTCTATGCTAATTGTATTATTATGCTACATTTCAATTATGCTCTCTACTCTTGATGGGCCTTTTCCCCCTAGTTTTGGTATTATGAATCACGTTGTGAACATTCTTTTTTGTTACATTACTGCTTGGTGTACTCCTAGGAGAGAATATCTTAAGTCATAACATATGCATGTGTTTATATACTGCCAAAGAGTTTTCCAAAGTTGTTGTACCAGTCTACATCCTCATCAGTAGTGTATGAGAGTTCAAGTTGCTCCACCTCCTTCCAACCACCTAGAATTGTCAATTTTAAAATTTTGTGGTTTTAATTTGCATTCCCTGATCACAAATGATTTTAACAATTTTCCTGTATCTATCAAATATTTGGAAATCCTTTATTGTGAAATGTTGGTTCAAGTCCATTTCCCAGTCTATTTAATTGGATTTGTCTTTGTTTTCTATTGCACTGTGGGGTTTCTTTAATTACTCTTGAGACTTCTTTGACCTATGGGTTATTTAGAAGAATGTTGTTTAATTTCCAAGTACTTAGGTTTTTTCCAGCTATCTTTATGCTATTGATTTCTAGTTTAATTTCATTGTGGTCTGAGAATATATTTTGTATGATTTTTTTTCTTTTAAATTTGATGAAGTGTATTTTACAGTCTATTACAGTGGATGTTCCATATGAATTTGAGAAGAATGTATATTTCACTGTCATTGGATTTATATTTTATTAATGTCAAGTACATCAAGTTGGTAGTACTGTTCATGTCATCTGTTATCTTACTGATTTTCTGCCTACGTGACATATCAGTTAATGATAGAAAGTTGTTGAAGTCTCCAATTAAGATAGTGGATTTGGCTATTTCTTCTTTAAGTTCTATCAGTTTTTACCTCATGAATTTTGATGCTCCAGTGTTAGGTGAATACTTTTTTGGAATGGTTATATCTTCTTGGATAACCGACCCCTTTATCATTATATAATGCCCTTCTTTATCACTATCTCCTTTTTTGAAGCCTCCTTCATCTGAAATTAATATAGCCACTCCAGCTTTCTTTTGATTAGTGTAGTATGGAATATTTTTCTCCTTCCCTTTATTTTAAAAAGAAATTTTTTTATTAGAGAAGTTGTGAAGTTACAGAACAACCATGCATAAAATACAGGATACCCATGTACCATCTGCTCTGCTTTGAGTCTTTTGTGGATACCAGAAGATATGTTCTTAAGCTAAACCATTCCTATGTGTATAAGCCTACTGTATGTGGGACTTTTGGTTAGATTCAGTTGAGTCTTTTGATTATATCACTTTTGATTAGATTGCTTTATTTAAGGGCCATTGGTTAGATTTGGAGCCCAGAGTGGGTCCTAATCCTCTCACTAGAGTCTAATATAAATGGAGAAGAGAGGAGAGGAAAAGCTGCCATTCTTATCCTGCCATGTGAGGGAGGACTCCAGGATTGCTTATAGCCCAGAAAGACAGAGAAACCCCATGAGGTTGAAAGAGAGGCCAGATGTTGGAATCAGTGGAGCAATTGAAGCTGAAGAGATGAATCCCAGGGAGAGATGAACCATATGCCTGATTGCTCACAGCTGAGCCCAGAGAGGAAGTGAGCTTGAAAGAGAAGGCAGAGATTGGCTGCCATTTTGCCTTGCCACATGGCAGGACTCCAGGATCTGCCAGCAGCCAACCTTTGGTGAAACATCATCTCTGATGATGCTTTGATTTGGTCATTTTCATTGCCTCAGAACTGTAAGCTTTTAACCTAATAAATTCCCTTTATAAAAACCAACTCATGTCTGGTATATTGCACGGGCAGCCTTTGACAAACTAAGGTATCACTCCACCACTAACACAATGCATTGGTGTGGAACTTTGGTACAATTGATGATAGCACATCCTTATAATTGTACTCTTTCTAACAGTAGTTACCTTTGTTACAATTGATGAAAGGTTATTAAAATAGTACTATTAACTATTGCTTGTAGTTTACCTTAGATGTGTTTTGTCCCATATACCTCCTTATTACTAACATACTGTATTAGTGTCATGTATTTGTTATAATTCATGAAAAACATTCTTATACTTGTACTATTAACTATAGCCCATCATCTACAATAGGGTTCACTATGTTATACAGTTCTAAATTTTATCTTAAATTTTATTCTAGTAACATTTAATGCCTAAAGTTTCCCCTTTTAACCACAGTGCCCTATGTAATTAAAAGTTAATTAAACTCACAATAATGTGTTATTCATTTCCAAAACTGTAATCAACCTCAATTGAAATTCTGTACAAATTAAGCATCAACTCCCCATTCTCTAAGCCTAATCTATCCCCAGGTAACCTATATTCTAGATTCTAAGTCTATGAGTTTGCTTATTATAATTAGTTCATATCAGTGAGATTGTACACTATTTGTCCTTTTGTGTCTGGCTTATCTCACTCAGTATAATGTTTTTAAGGTTCATCCATGTTGTTGCATACATCAGGACTTCATTCCTTTTTATGGCTGAATAATAATCCATCGTCTGTATATACCACATTTTGTTTATCCATTCATTGGTTGCTGGATGCTTGGGTTGCTTCCATGCTTTGGCAATTGTGAATAATGCCACTATGAACATGTAAGTGCGAATATAGGTTCATGTCCTGCTTTCAATTCTTCTGGGTATACACCTAGTAGCAGGATTGCTGGGTTATGTAGAAATTCTATACTTAGCTTCTTGAGGAAACTTCAAACTGTCTTCTATGGCAGCTGTACCATTTTACATTTTCACCAACAATGAATGAGTGTTCCATATATGTCCCCATCCTCTTCAACACTTGTAGTTTTCTGGGTATTTTAAAAATAGTAGCCATTCTAGTGGGTGTGAAATGATATTTCATTGTGGTTTTGATTTGCATTTCCAAAATAGCTAGTGATGTTGAGCATCTTTTCATGTGCTTTTGAGTCATTTGTATATTATCTTTGAAGAAATATTTATTCAAGTCTTTTGTCCATTTTTAAATTGGGTTAAATGTCTTTTTATTAATAAGTTTTTATTTATTACTTTTTATTAATAAGTAGCATTTCTTTATATGTTTTGGATATAAAACCCTTATCAGATATGTGGTTTCTAAATATTTTCTCACATTCAATAAGCTGTCTTTTTACTTTCTTGACATAGTCCTTTGATGCACAAAAGTTTTTAATTTTGAGGAGCTCCCATTTATCAGTATTTGTCCCTGATTAAAAGCCATGGGGAAATGCAAATAAAAACCACAATGAGATACCACTTCACACCCATTAGAAAGGCTGCTATTTAAAAAAATGGAAAACTTTAGAACTTTTTAAGAGTAATGCTTCCATAACTTGTTGAACTGCCTTTTTCTGTTATTTTATTTTTTTGAATTCGAAAAAAAAATACACTACCCAAATAGTGAATTCTAAGTTAAATCATGGGCTTTAGCTAATAGTACAATTATAAAAATGTGTTACCTTAAATTGTAAAAAATGTTCCACACCAATGCAATGTGTAAGTAGTAGGGTGGTATATGGGAATCCTGTATTTTATGCATGATTCTACTGTAAACCCTCAACTTCTCTAATAAAGGAAAAAATCCAGGAAACTCATAGAATACAAAATAGGATTAGAGCTAAACCAAACAAAATAAAATGCCTAGGCATATCATATTGAAACCACAGAAAACCAATGACAAATGAAAGCTGGAAAAAAAATGAGACAAAAACCTTTACTCATAGAGGAACAATGATAAGAATTACAGCAGAGTCCTCATCAGCAATCAAGAAAAGATTGTCCAGGGAATAAAGAAAAGATCCATGCAATATTTGTCCCTTTTTTTTCTGGCTTATTTCATTGAACATAATATTTTAAAAGTTGATCCATGTTGTAGCATATATCAGAATTTCATTTTCTTTTACAGCTAGATAATATTCTGTTGTATGTATATATCATATTTTGTTTTTCCATTCATCTGCTGGGCACTTGGGTAGTTCCCACCTTTGGCTATTGTGGATAATGCTGCTATGAGCATTGGGGTAAAAATAACTTGTGTTCCATATATTCCACTTACTTGAGATATCTAGAATAAGCAAATTAATATATAGAGAAAGCAGATTAGAGGTTACCAAGAGCTGGGAAGAATGAGGAATTATTGCTTTATGGGTATTTTAGTTTCCTAAAAGCTGTTGAAAGCCAACAAGCAATGGGTCTATTGGCTTCCAAACACAGCTTTGAGGCAGTGAAAAGTATCCAAATCAAGGCTTCATCAGCTGGTCTTTCTCCCCGAAGACCAGCTGCATTCCATCCTGTACTCCTTTGTTACATGGGAAGGCACATGGCAGCATCTTCTGATTCCTGCCTTCTCTCCCCAGCTTCCGCTGCTTTCAGCTTCTGGATGCTCCACCTATGGATTTCTCTCTCAGCTTCTGTGGGTTCCTCTTTGAGCTCCTGTGTCTCTCTTTGCATTGATCCCATTATAAAGGACCCCAGTAAAAGGACTAGGACCCATCCTTGGCCATGCCTTACTGAAGTAATATAATCCAAAAGCCCTTAAACTAAGTAATATAATCAAAAGGTCCCACATATAATACATTGACACCCACAGGAATGGAATAGTTCTATGGACATGATTTTCTTGGATCCATCCAGCATCAAACCATCACAATAGATATAGAGTATCTGTTTGGGATGATGAAAACTATTTTAATAATGGATAGAGATGACATTAGCACAACATTGTGAATATGATTAATGCCACTGAATTAGACAGTTAAATGATTAAAATGGGCAATTGTATGTTAAATATGTTATCACAATAAAAAAATTTTAAATGAAGATCCAACTATACAACTGTATGTTTTCTACAAGAAACAGACTTGAACTATAAAGACTCAGATTAGAAGTGAAGGGAAGAGTGAAGTCATCAACATGGTGATGTAAGGCAAGGTAAGGCATCCCTGAATAAAACCTCTCCAGAGATTCAGCAAATAAAAGAAAAAATCCCATTTGCTTAGAAATCTGGAGGATGGTAGAGATTGGAGAAGGATTCCAAGTATGCTGAATTGAAGAAAAAGAAAAAGATGAGGTAGAAAATTTCTTTCCCAGACCCATGCCTTACTGAAGTAATATAATCCAAAAGCCCTTAAACTAAGTAATATAATCAAAAAGTCCCACATTTAATACATTGACACCCACAGGAATGAAATAGTCCCAGACCCATGGGCCCCTTTCCATCCCCCTCACTTAGTCACATATAGCTTGGGAGTTGCTCAGAGTCAGCCATCTGAGACTCTCCCACTGGAGACATAGACTATAGAGCAGTGAGTTAGAATCCATGCATATCCAGGTCATATACCTAAGTCTTCAGAGATCAAGGGTGGAGCATAAGCTGCTGAGGAGTGCTGCATACAAAAGGTTCCCTGGGGGTTAAACCACAGTAGAATGGCTGGCAAGTGCTGTTCTCACTCAATCCAGTTTCTATTTACTGGACCTCTTAAACACAAAACGGACACTTCTGGAGTGGCCCACTTTTCTGGATTGTCCTTATCTGGCTACCTGGGGCAGGATGCCCTAACAGGGAAGAAACTGGAGGCAGAAAAGTCTCACAGAGAAAAAAAAGGTGGGGGGATCTAAACTGAATTGCTATAAGACAGGAAGTTCCCAGAACTGAAAAGTGTAAGGAAAACGGGGCACTGAGTGAAGGAGAGAATTTAAACAAATCATAGGCACTAGGAAGAAAATTCTGCACAAAAACAAACAGAGCTGATCAAGATTCCCAGAGAAGGAACAGAGGAAAGGAAGCTTTCTCCTGGAGATAAAACAATTGCACAAAAAAAGTGCATTCTTAAAAATTGTATCACATATCTAGGGCAAGAGTCAGATGAAGAAGAGCTGAGAAATTTGACCAGTTAAACACAGGCAATTCCAAAGTTCTAGAATAAATTAGACCAAGAGTCAAAGAAGAACCTTAACACAAAGCCAATCAACAATAAAACCCTATAAAAGACCTTCTGATTTAACTTGTCAAGATAATCAGATACCTAGAGACATCAGCAAAATTACAAGCCATACTATGAAACAGGAAGACATGGCTCAGTCAAGGGAACAAATTAAAACTTTAGAGGAGACACAGAATTTGGAACTACTAAGCAAAGATGTTCAAACAAATCTCCTAAATCAGTTCAAAGAGATGAAAGAAAATTGGATAAGGAGTTAAGATATTAAGAAGATATGAGTGAGCACAAAGAAGAATTTGAAAGTATAAAATGAAACAGAAATTTTGGGGATGAAAGGCACAACAGCAGAGATTAAAAACATACTAGTGGCATACAAAAGATGATTTGAACAGGCAAAAGAAAGAAAATTAGAAGACAGGACAATTCAAATCATACAGTCAGAAGAACAGATAGAGAAAAGAAGAGAAAAATTGTACAGTGTCTCAGGGATTTGAGTGACAGCACAAAGCACATGAATATATGAGTCATGGGTGTCTCAGAAGGAGAAGGGAAGGGAAAACTGACAGAAAGAATTTTGAGGAAATAATGGCTGAAAATTTCCCAACTCTTTTGAAAGACATAAGTAAACATGTCCAAGAAGTACAGCATACTCAAAACAGAATAAATCCTAATATACTTACTCTGGGACACATACTAATCAGAATGTCAAATGCCAAAGATAAAGAGAGAATTCTGAAAGAAGCAAGAGAAGAGTGATTCATCACATATAAGAGATGTTTTAATTTGCTTAAAGCTGCTGGGATCAATATACCAGAAGTGGGTTGGCTTTTATAATGGGGATTTATTAGGTTAAAAGTTTACAATTCTGAAACCTTGAGCATTTCCAAATCAAAGAATCATGAGGACAGCCTTTCTGCCCAAGCTGCAGTTGTGGGTGATCAGGCACATGGTGGCATCTGCTCATCTCCCCCTTCTTATCCAGGCCTTTTTGCTTTCAGCTTCTGGCTAAATTGGCATCTTCTCAGCTTCTGTGTTCCATTCCTGGGGACTTCTCTCTCAGTTTCTGGTTTCCTCTCTGTCTTTGCAGCTTTTTTCTGTATCTGAGGCTTTTTATTCCTCCATTATAAAGGACTCCAGTAAAAGAATTAAAACACACCCTGGGTTCTGCAATCTAATCAAAGGCCCTAAACTGAAATAATTTAATCAAAAATTCCCACGTACAAGACGTTTACATGCACAGGAATGGATTAACCCTAAGGACATGATTTTCAGGGGTTCACAAAATCTTCAAACTGCCCCCCAAGGGATCTTCAATAACACTAAGAGCTGATTTCTCATCAGAAACCATGGATGCAAGAGGGCAGGAGTATGATATGTTAGATATATTTAAGGTACTAAAGAGAAACATTGCCAGCCCAAAATACTTTATCAACAAAACTGTCCTTCAAAAATGAGGGAGAGTTTAAAATATTCATAGATAATCAGAAACTGAGAGAGTTCATTAACAAAAGACCTACCCTATAAGAATTTACTACAGGGAGTTTTCTACAATTTGAAAGGAAAATATAGGAGAGAATGTCTTGATGTAGTGTGAAAAAATGAAGATTATTAGTAAGGGTAATTGAAACCCAATGGTATTGAATCCTCAATATACAACTCTACTCTTTAATTCCCACGAGAGTCAGAATAAAATTGAACAAGAAAAGGCATATTTCCTGATAATGGACATGCACAATATAAAGTAGTAAAGTGGGACAAAACAACATGAAGAGGGGAAATAGAGGGATATAGGAGCAGAGGATGTGTCTGCTATTGAAGCTAAGTTGGTGTCTCTTCAAATTAGTAACCCCAGGATACTCACAAAGAAAGTATTTTAGAAATATACAGAAATATTAATGAGAAAGGGATCAGTCAGAAACATCACAAAAGATCAACTGTACAGAAAAGGAGGTTGCAATAAAGGAAAAGAGAAACAAAAGAAAATATGTCATATAAAAACAAAAGGACAAAATGGGACTGAGGTAAGTTCTACCTTCGCAGTACAACATAACACTGTATGTTAATGGGATTAAATTCCCCAATCAAAAGACACAGATTGGCAGAATGTATTTTAAAAAGCATGATCCGATTATATGTTGTTTACAAGAGACTCACCTTAGACCCAAAGACACAAATAGGTTGAAAGTGAAAGTCTGGAAAAATATATTCCATGCAAATAATACCCCCCCCCAAAAAAAAAAAGAACTGGGGTAGCTATACTAATATTGAACAAAATAGACTTTAAGTAAAAAGCTGTTATAATAGACAAAGAATGACACTGTAACATAAAAGGGGAAATCCACCAAGAAGAAATAACTATCATAAATATTTATTTAAATATTTATAACTATCATGGTGCCCCAAAATACATGAGGCAAACACTGGCAAAACTAAAGAGAGAAATAGACATTTCTACAATAATAGTTGGGGACTTCAATACAACATCTAGACAGAATATCAATAAGGAAACAGGGAACATGAATAAGATGATAAACAAACTAAACCTAACAGATATATACAGAAAATTGCATCCCCAAACAGCAGGATATATCATTCTTTTCAAGTGCACATGGATCATTGGATAGACCGCATGTTGGGTTCCAAAACAAGCCTCAAAATATCATTTCTGACCATAATGGAATGAAGCTGGAAATCAATTACAGGCAGAGAACTGGAACAACCACAAATTTATAGAAGGTAAATAACACAGTGTTAAATGATCAGTTGGTCAAAGAAGATATTGCAAGGGAAATTAATAAATATCTTGAGGTGAATGAAAATGAGAACACAACATCAAAACTTACAGGATATAGTGAAGGCAGTGCTGAGAGAGAAATTTATTGCCCAAAATGCTTACATTAAAAAGAAGAGCTAGCACATTATTTTACTGTTGAATTATAGGGTTTCTTTATATATTCTGGATATTAAAACCCTTATCAGATATGTGGTTTCCAAATATTTTTTCCCATTGAGTAGGTTGTCTTTTCTCATTTGTGATGAAGTCCTTAGATGCACAAAAGTTTTAAATTTTTGATGGGGTCCCATTTATCCATTTCTTTTGTTGCTTGTGCTTCGAGTGTAAAATCTAATAAACTATTGCCTAACACAAGGTTCTGAAGATGCTTCCCTATGCTTTCTTCTGGGAGTTTGATATTTCTAGTTTTCATATTAAGGTCCTTGATCCATTTTGAGGTCATTTTGTATATGTTGTGAGTTAGGGATCCTCCTTTTTTTTTTTTTGCAAGTGGAAATCCAGTTTTCCCAGCACCATTTATTCTTTCCAAATTGAGTGGTCATTGCCCCTTTGTCAAAAATCAGTTCGACATAAAATATGAGGTTTTATTTCTGAGCTCTCAATTCTATTGCATTGGTATAGTGGTCCTTGTGCCGTTACCGTGCTATTTGGATTAGCATGGCTTTGTTTTAAGTTTTAGGATCAGGAAAAGTGAATCCAATTTCATTCTTCTTTTTCAGGATGATTTTAGCTGTGGGGCTCCATACCCTTCCATATAAGTTTGATGATTGGGATTTCCATTTCTACAAAGAAGGTTGTTGGAATTTTGATTGGAATTACATTGAATCTGTACTTTGCTTTGGGTAAGATTGATATCTTAATGATATTTAGGCTACAAATCCATTAGCATGGAATAGCCTTTGATTTATTTTGGTCTTCTTTAATTTCTTTTAGCAATATTTTGTACTTTTCTATTTTATCAATCATTTAAATCTGCAGTTAGATTTATTCCTAGATATTTGATTCTTTTAGTTGCTATTGTGAATGGAATTTTTTTCTTGATTTCTTCTAATTGTTCATTGCCTGTGTATAGAAACACTATTGATTTGTTGGTGTTGTTCTTGTACCCTGCCACTTTGCTGAATTCATTTATTAGATCTAGGAACCTTTTTATGAATTTTATGTATAGAGGATCATGTCATTGCAGATAGGGAAAGTTTTAATTCTTCATTTCCAATGTGGATACCTTCTATTTATTTATTTTTCTTACCTAATTGTTCTGGCAAGAACTTCCAACACAATGTTGAATAATAATAGTGGTGACAAGGTGACAAGACATAGTTGTCTTGTTCTTGATCTTGGAGGAAGAGTTTTCAGTCTTTCACCATTAAGGAGGATATCAACTGTAGGCTTTTCATAGATGACCTTTATCATGTTGAGGAAGTTTTCTTCTACTCCTGGTGTTCTAAGTGTTTTTAACAAGAAACGGTGCTGTATTTTGTCAAATGCCTTTTTTTCACTGATTGAGATTATCATGTGGGTTTTTCATTCTGTTAATGTGGTGTATTATATTAATTGATTTTCTTTTAACTATGCTGTTGGATGTGGTTTGCTAGTACTTTTTTGAGGATTTTCATCTATAATCATGAGAGATATTGGTCTGTAGTTTACTTTTCTTGTGGCATCTTTATTTGTTTTTGGTATAAGTGTAAAGTTGGCCTAATAGAATGAGTTACGGAGTGTCCTTCCTCTTTGATTCTTTGGAATAGTTTGAACAGAAATAAAGTTAGGTACTCTTGGCATGTTTGGTAGAATTCCCTGTGAAGCCATCTGGCCCTTGGCTTTTCTTTGTTGGGAGGTCTTTGGTTACTAATTCAATCTCTTTCCTTGTAAATTTGTTTGTTGAGATATTTTATTTCTTCTTGAGTCAATGTAAGTAGTCTATGTATTTATAAGAATTTGTTTGCTTCATCCAGTTATCAATTTATTGGCATACAGTTTTTCATAGAATCCACTTATAGTCCTTTATATTTCAGCAGGGTCAGTATTAATGCCCCCCTTTTCATTTCTGATTTTCATTTTTATACTTTCTCTTTTTTTCTCTTGCTAAAGGTTATCAGATTTTCATGATTTTTTCAAAGAAATAACTGTTGGTTTTGTTGATTCTCTCTATTGTTTTTTCGTTTTCTATATCAATTATCTCCACTCTAATCTTTGTTATTTTCTTTCTTCTGCTTGTTTTGTGTTTAGAATGCTCTTCTTTTTTCTAATCCTTCCAGTTTTGAGGTTAGGTCTCTGATTTGAAGTGTTTCTTCTTTTTTTTTTCTTTATTTTTAAAGAAGTTGTAGATTACATAAAAGTTTCATTGAAAATATACAGTTTACCTTATGCCCCAATTCCTCCCCCCTCACATTCTCCCCTATTAATAACATCTTTAATTAGTGTGGTACATTTGTTAAAATTGATGAAGACATATTGAAGCATTACTACTAAACATGGTCTATAGTTTACAGTTGGTTTACACTTTGCACCACACAATTTTATAGGTTTTGACAAAATGTATAATGTCTTATATCCATCATTGCAATATCATGCAGAATGATTCCAATGTCCCCCAGATGCTCCATGTTACACTTATTCTGCCTTCTCTCTCCCCTCAGAACATCTGGTGACCACTGTCTTTATATCAGTGTTACAAGTTCTTCCATTACTAGAATAATAATAAATCTACTTTTGTCCATAGTTGCATTCCCCTCTTATGTTTGTTCATTCCTCAATATTGAGGATTTTGGGATGGTGATACTTACTCTGCTTCTGATAGAGAGATGGCTTAGATTCCACGGGACAGATGGATGGAATTGTCCTGCTTGCACTTGTAGATACTCTCTGTTTTTTTTGACATGGGCATTGTCCATCATCATCATTTTGTTAGTTGTCCTGGGTGCCTCTGATGAACTGGACAGTAGGTGTTGGCTGCAAATCTGCTAAGATTCAGGCTCAACTGACATAAGAACAGACTGAAGATTTAAGTCTCTGGGACATAAATTTAATGGGCATAGTGCTAATTATACATTCAAATAAAAGGGGCAGAGAACCATGTGTAGGAAAATTATAAATGAGTCTTACTCTGTTACATTGGGGAGACAGGTTAACATATATTCCAAGGTAAGGCCCACCAATGCGGTGCCAATTTCCTGTGGTTGTCTGCCCTGCCTATAGTGTCCAGATGTCTCCAGAGCCTTCAGGAGGACCCCTGCTTGAGCATTGTTTACTATGACAATCAGTGAGATCCTTCTGAGATTTGCATAAGCGTAACCTCTGGAATGACCTCCCTACTCACTTTGATATCTCTTAGCCATAAAAACTCATTTGTATTTAATATCTCCCCCTTTTGGTCAAGGTATTTTTCCAAATGTGATTACTAGTTAGTAATCCCTCAGTGCCAGGGAAGCTTATCTTTAGGAGTCATATCCCATGCTGGGGGGAAGGCAGTGACCAATACACCAGGACCTTGATATCAATGCTTGTACTTCTAAACCTTATTGTGTAAAATTGAAACTTAGTCTAGTAATATATATTGCCTAAGAGTTATGTCCTCATTACTCAAATGTGGCCTCTCTCTAAGCCTAACTCAGCATATAAGCTCACTCTTTCTTCTTTTTCAATGTAAGCATTTAGAGGTATAAGTTTCCCAATCAATAAATACTGCCTTCAGTACATTCCATAAGTTTTGGTATGTTGTATTTTCATTTTCATTTGCCTCAAGATATTTCCTAATTTCACTTCTGATTTCCTCTTTTACCCATTAGTTTTTTAAGTGTATGTTGTTTAATTTCCACATATTTGTGAATTTTCCATTTCTTCCTCTGTTACTGATTTCTAGCTTCATTCTGTTGTGGTAAGACAGTATACATTGTATGATTTCAATAATTTTGAGTTTATTAATACTTGTTTTGTGACACAACATTTCATCTATCCTGGAGACTGATCCATGTGCACTAGAGAAGAATGTGTGTTCTGTCTTTTTGTTGGGTGAAGTGTTCTATATATGTCTGTTAGGTCTAGTTGGTTTAGTGTATCATTCAAGTCCTGCATTTACTTATTGCTCTTCTGTCAAGATGTTCTATCCATTATTGAGAAGGGTGTGTTAAAGTCCCCTACTATTAATGTAGAACTGTCAATTTCTCCCTGACATCTGTCAGTATTTGCTTCATATATATTTTGGGGCTCTGCTGTTTGCTGAATATATATTTACAATTGTTACATCTTCCTGTTGAATTGTCCCCTTTATCAGTATATAATGACCATTTTTGTCCCTTGTAACTGTTTTTGACTTAAAGTCTATGTTTCAGTTTGCCAAAGGGGTGCTGATGCAAAGTACCCAAAATGTGTTGGCTTTTATAAATGGTATTTATTTTGGGTAAAAGATTACAGTTCCAAGGCCATGAAAAGCCCAACACAAGGCACCACAAGAGGTTCTTTCTCACCCAAGTCATCTGCCATGTGTTGAAGGAAGATGGCAGATGATCTCTGCCTGGTTTCTGCCTTCCCCTCTGGGCTGCACCTTCTCATAGAACTCAACTGAGGGCAATCAGGCAAAACCATGCATAGGGCTTGTCTCTTACCGGGACTCTTCTCTCAGGCTCCCTGCTCTGCAGTCTTCCTGATTTCAGCTGCAAGCTATCAGCAAATGGCTCATCTCTCTCTGGGGCCTCTGCTCCTTGAGCCTCTCCTTTCTGTCACAAAAATGGCCGAGTTCTCTTTTCCAGTGTGTCTCCATCTTTTTTTGGAACCCAGGAAGAGGATGGAGACTCAATATGAGTCATGCATTACTGAAGTAGTCAAATTGAAAAAAGGTTCACACCCACAAGAGTGGGCCAGCCCACAAACATAATCTTTCTTTTTGGGGGATTCATAAAATAATTACAAACTGCCACGGTGTAGTTTATCTAATATTTATCTAAAATAGGCACCCTGGCCCTATTTTTGTTACTACTTACATGGTATATTTTTTCCCATCCTTTCACACTCATCCTACTTGTATCTTTGAATATAATGTGAGTCTTTTGAAGACAGCATATAGTTGGGTCATGTTTTTTAATCCACTCTGCCAATGTTTTTTAATCCACTCTGCCTTTTGACTGGAAAATTTAATCAATTTATACTTAAAGTCATTACTGATAATATAGGACTTCCGTTTGCCATTTTGATATTTGCCTTTGTAAGTTTTATACTTTTTTTGTCCCTCATCCTCCCATTAATGCTTACTTCTATATTTGTTTCGTTGTTGTACCATATTGAGCACTTTCTCATTTCTGTCTGGATGTATTTTCCTTGTAGTTACCATAGGGTTAAATTTTAACATCCTAAATAAATAACAGTCATATTTGTTTGATACCAACTTAATTTTTTAAAAATTTATTGAAGTATATCACTCATACATGAACATACATAAACAGTAAGTGCATGGCAATAGTTGTGAACTTATAAAACAGACATACATAACATCATACAGGGCTCTCATACCTCACCCTACCACTAATACCTTGCATTGCTGTTAAACATTTTAAACTAATGATTAAAGAGCATCCTCAAAATATTACTACTAATCAAAGTATTTTCCCCCAACACACCCTATTATTATTATTGTTATATCATTTATACATGAGCATACATAAACAATAAGTGTATATTAAAAGTTGTGAACTTATAAAGCAAACATTCATAACATTATACAGGGGTCCCATAATCAACCCTCCACCAACACCTTGCATTGTCATGAGACATTTGTTACAAATTATGAAAGAATATTGTCAAAATCTTACTACTAATTTTAGTACTTATTTTACATTTGGTGTATTTTTTCCCCCAACCCACCCTATTATTATTTTTTAAATATATGACAGAAGTTGTAAACTTACAAAACAATCATGCACGTGTGTAGAATTCCTAAACAACACCCCTCTATCAATACACCACACCATGGTGGAATATTTGTTACAGATTATGAGATAATATCATCTGATTATTACCAGGTCCACAGTGTATATTTGGCACACATTTTCCATACTCCTCCATTATCAACACAGTACATCTTTGGTGTAGATGCAAGAATATTGCAGTATTACTGTTAACCACAGTCCATAGGTCACTCCAGCTGTATTTTTCCCATGCTTCTCCACATTTCCACCACCCTGCAATAGTGATATACATCTGCTCTAGTTCATAAAGGACACTCCTGCATCCATACCATCAACCACAATTCTCATCCACCTCTGGGTTTACTGTGCTTACTCAGTCTCTAGATTATTCTCTAGCTTTCTGTCAATTGGCATTTACAACCCTAGACTACCATTTTCAGTCATATCCCCATTTATAAACCAGCTGTTGCTCACTATAATGTGTTACCATAAACTCTGTACATTTTCACACTTTTACAGTAGAGCTAATTAAAACTTCTACATACATTAAATATCGTAGACCATCTCAGTTCTCTTATCTCCTTTAAGAATCCACCACCTACCACTAGGTCTTGAAGATATTTTCTTACATTTTCTTCTAGAAGCTTTATGGTTCTTGCTTTTATACTTAGGTTTTTTAAAAATTTTGAGTTGATTTTTGTATAAGGTGTGAGATAGGGGCCCTCTTTCCTTCTTTTACTATGGATATCCAGTTTTCTCAGAACCATTTTTTGAATGGACTATTCTGCCTGAGCTGGGTGAGTTTGACAGGCTAGCCAAAAATCACTTGACTATAGTTGTGAGGGTCTCTTTCTGAACCATCAGTTTGGTACCATTGTTCTATGTGTCTGTTTCTATGCCAGTACCATGCTGTTTTTACCACTGTAGCTAGGTAATATGACTTAAAGTCCGGAAATGAGAGTCCGCCAACTTAACTTTTCCTTTTTAAGATGCTTCTGGTTATTTAGGACCCCTTATCCTTCCAAATAAATTTGATAATCATGTTTTCCATTTATTTAAAAAATGCTAGTGGAATTTTTATCAGGATTGCATTGACTCTGTATATCAATTTGAGTAGAATTGACATCTTAATGATATTTAGTCTTCCAGTCTGTGAGCATGGAATGTTCTTCCAATTATTTAGGCCTTTTTTTTTTTTTTTTTTTTTTAAATTTCTTTTAACAATGAGCTGTAGTTTACTGAATACAAGTGCTTTCCATCGTTGGTTAAATTTATTCCTGAATATTTGAGTTTTACTGTCATATTTTATTTTCACCACTCTTTTGACAGTTTTAGTTATTTTATTGATATAATCTTCATTTCTATACTCTCTTCCAGGCCTCTCTCACCTGTATTTTCTTTTCAGACTGTAGCACACCCTTTAGTATTTCCTGCAAAGCAGGTCTCTTAGTTACAAACTCTCTCAGTTTCTGTTTATCTGTGAATATTCTAAACTCGCCCTCATTTTTTAAAGAAAATCTTGCCGGTATAAGATTCTTGGCTGGAAGTTTTCTCTTGCAGTATCTTAAATATATCATATTTCTTCTTGCCTACATGGTTTCTGGTGAGAAATCAGAATTTAATCTTATTGGGCATCTCTTATATGTTATGCATTGCTTTTTTCTTGCTGCTCTCAGAATTCTCTCATCTTTGGCATTTGACATTCTGATTAGTATGTATCTATTAAGATTTTTTTCAGATGGGTGTAGGTCATCCTTCTTGGACATGGATATCTATGTCCTTCAGTAGGGTTGGGAAATTTTCTACCATTATTTCTTCAAATATTCCTTCTGCTCTTTTTCCCTCCTCTTCTCCTTCTGGGACACCCATGGCATGTATGTTTGCATGTCTCTTGCTGTCATTTATTTCCCTGAGACCTTGTTCAAGTTTTACCAATCTTTTCTTCATCTGTTCTTTTGTATGTTCACTTTCAGAGGCCATTTATTCAAGCTCACCAGTCCTTTCTTCTGCCTCCTCAAATCTGCTATAATATGATTCCAGTGTATTTTTAATTTCATTTATTGTACCATTCATTCCCATGAGATCTGCTAAATTTTTCTATGTATGCTTTCAAATTCTTCTTTGAGGTCATCCAATGTCTTCTTAATATCCTTAATTTCTTTAGCCATCTCATTGAATTTATTAAAGAGATTTGTTTGAACATCTATGATTAGCTGTCGCAACTCCTTTATGTCATCTGGAGGCTTATCTTGTACCTTTAACTGGGCCATATCTTCCTGTTTCTTGGTGTGAATTGTAACTTTTTGTTGATGTTCTGGCATCTGGCTTACTAGAGTATTTATTCCGGGCTGCAGTTTTTGTCTTTAGTTTAGGGATTCTTGCCCATTCTCCCTTGCTGATTGTGTAGTAGGAGCCAAGGATGTAGTTGGTACAAAAAGCTGTGGAGGCTCAAGCTGCCCTCATTGCCCCAAGGACCAATGAAGCTTCTCCCAACTCTCTCCTTTGCCAGGGGTAGGGACAGAGCCACAGCTGTGTGGAATAATCCAACTCATGCAGGCCTAGAATGTAGTTGTCCAGAGAGACTGATGAAACCTCATGCCCCTTTCTCCCCTGCCTGGGGTGAGGATGGAGCTGCAGGTGTGGGCAGCAATCTATGCAGTGCAGGTCCAAGATGATCGCAGTTGCCCTGATAGATTTCCAATTATTCAGTCTGTGCCAGCTAAATGTACCTGCAGTTACCTGGATAGGCTGGTGCAGGGCCCACCAGCTTCCTCTGTGCTAGAGGTGGAGCTGAAACCTAAGTTAGGGCTGCAGGCCAATCTGGGTGAAAGAAACCAATCTCTACCATCACTGTGATTTTCAGTCAGCCCGGCTTCCCCTCTTGATGGGGGTAGAGTGAAAATAGCAGTTACTGTCCTCTTTCTGACTTGGACAGGTTCAAACTTTAGCTGTTCTTAGGGTTATACTTTAGCCAGCTGAATTTACTGATCAGTAGCTGAAATTGGTGACCAACTCTTTCTTCCTCCCCTGATTTTGGGAAATGGAGTTTCTAATTTCTGCCACAGAATATTAGAAATGATGGCTTGTGCTGCCAAAGTGGAATGATCACTGGCTCCGCCGCAGCATGGTCTGTAATTTCTCGGAGAGCCTGGTGCAGCTCCCCCCAGCTTTCTCCCTGCCTGAGGTGGGCCTGGGGCTTAGGCTAGAACTGCAATCTGATCTAGATGGAAAGAAGCCAGTCCCTACCAGCACTGTGATTTTCAGTCAGCCCCACTTCCCCTCCTATCAGGTGTGACGTTAAGACGGCAGCTACCAGCCTCTTTTTGACTTGGACAGGTTCAAACTTCGTCTGTTCTTAGGATTATACTTTAGCCCACTAAATTTACTAATCAGCAGCTGAAGTTGGTGCCCAACCGTCTCGTCCTCCCCCGTTTTTGGGAAGTGGGGCTTCCAATTCCAGCCGCGGAACAGCTCCCGAGGTGGCTTGTGCCTCCTATGGAGGATGGGCACCTGCCTTGGTGGCGTGGAGTGCTCTACTTAGGAATCTTCTCTGCAGATAGGCAGTCTCCTTCTTCCATTCTTTAAAGGATGTTGCAGGATGCACTTTTGGTCTCCTAGAGCCCTCAAACAAGTGCTCTGGGTGATTACTAACTGCTCTGCAGCAGGAGCTGATTCTAGGAGCTCCTTTTTCTGCTGCCGTCTTGCTGGTTGTCCCAATTTAATTTTAATAGCATGAGCATATGTTTTTCCTATACCTCTCTGTCCCCTCACCATTTTTGGTACTTGTTACCACTTATATCTTTGTACATTGTATGTCAAAAAAATATAGATTTATCCTTACTTTTTTATGTACTTGCATTTTATCACCTGTAAAAAGTAAGAAGTGAAGTTACATACCAAATAATGCAATACAATACTATTAGCATTTATTATTACCCAAATGGTTACATTAACAACAGGTCTGTATTTCTTTATGCTGTTCTGAACCACAGTCTAGCATCCTTTCCTTTCAGTCTGAAGAACTGCATTTTGCATTGCTTGTAGGGAAGTTTTTGTGGTGATGTACTCCTTCAGCTTTTGTTTATTTGAGAATGTCTTAATCTCTTCCTCATTATTGAAAAAGAGTCTCACGGGATATAAAATTCTTGACTGGCAGTTATTTTCTTTCAGCAATTTGTTTTTCAACCCTCTGCCTTCTTGCCTTCATGGTTTCTGATGAGAAATCAGCATTCATTCTGACTGGGCCTCCCTTATATGTAACATGTTTCTTTTCTCTTGGTGCTTTCAGAACTCTCTCCTTGTACTTTGTATTTGATAGTGAAAACAGTATATGAGGGGGTGTATTTTTCTTCATGTTTCTCCTGTTTGGTATTCTCTGAGATTGGATGTGCATATTCAGGTCTTTTTCTAAGTTTAGGAAGTTCTCAGTCATTATTCTTTGAATAATCCTTCTGCCTCTTTCTCTCCTTCTTCTCCTGGGACTCCCTTAATGCATATATTGGTTTGCTTTATGGTATCCCATAGCTTTCTTAGGCTATTTTCACTTTTAATGTCTCTTTTTTCTTTCTGCTTCTCAGTCAGACTCATTTTAAGTGTCTTGTCTTTAAGTTCACTTCTTTCTCAGCTGAAACTGGCCAGGGACCCACGAAGAGGCACAGACCGGCTCCAAATTGCCCTGGGTAAGGGATTATGAAGGGCACCAAAAATTTCACTGATGGCTCCCAAGAGCTCTGCTTCCTGGCCTGCCCAGCAAATGCAGCCCTTCAGCTAACTTTGCCCACAGGCTTGAGGAAGCACTGCATCTTTAAATTTCCACCCACTCTGCCCATGTTTGGGGAGGGTTGAAACAAAGATCCCACTGCCTTTGTCTGAGGCAAAGCTTCGGACAAAGCTTTTCACTTCTCAAAAGTTGAAATAAGAGATTGTCTGTGCCCACTTGTGTTCTTGGGGAAGAGGAATTTTATGTCCCTTTCTGTCACCAGCTAGATACCAGGGACAGGACCCCAAGGTGGCCTTCCATGAGAGTAAGTGTTGGGCACCACTATCCACTGTAGGGAGAGAGCAATTTACTGTTGTTTACTGTAGTTTGTCAGCCTCTTCCTCCCATTCTTTCCTGTATATTGCCCAGTGTTCTTCTGGTCTCTGGAGTTGCTGCCTGTTTAATTGTTGTTTTTGTGGAAATACTGAGTCTTCAAGCTCTCTACTCTGCCATCTTCCCTGGAAGTCTTGATTGGTTTCCTGAATTTTTTTATTTGTTGCCTATAATTAATTTAGGAAAGTTCTTAGCCATTATTATTTCAAATATTTCTTTTGCTTCTTTCTATTTTCCTTTTGGCATTCCAACTTATGCATAAGGAACACATTTTTAAATTGTCAAAGCACTCTTGAATATTCTGTTCTCTTTGCTCCTTTTTCTTCTTCATTTTGTGAGGTTTCTATTGACCTATCTTCATGTTCACAGATTTTTTCTCTCAGCTGTATCAAGTCTGCTAAGGAACCCATAAAAGATATTCTTCATTTATTATGTTACAATTTTTTTAATATAGTTTTTATTTTTTAAATAAAGATATTTAGTACATAAGTATTACATAAAAATATAGGGGATTCTCATATGCCCTGCTCCCTATACCTCCCATATTTTCCCACATTAACAATATCCTTCATTAGTGTGATACATTCATTACAATTGATGAAAACATTTTGGAGCATTGCCACTAAACATGGATTATGGTTTTCATTGTAGTTTACACTCTCTCCCACAAAATTTTGTAGGTTATGGCAAGATATGTAATATCTTGTCATTGTAATATCATTCAGGACAATACCGAAGTCCTGAAAATGTCCCCCTATTTCACCTGTTTTTCCCTCTCCCTGCCCTCAGAACCTCCAGTGGCCACTGCCTTGATATGAATGATATAATTTCTTCCATTGCTAGAATCACAATAAGTCTATAGTAGAATACCAGTAAGTCTAGTTTAGTCCATAGTTCATTTCCCAATCCTGAGGATTCTGGGATGGTGATTCCCACTCCACCTCTAATTGAGAGGGGGTTCGATCCCATGGGGCAGATGGATGGGACTCTCTTGCTTGCAGTTGTAGACTCTCTCAGTTCCTTGGGATGATTGTTGTCCATCATCATCTCCTTTTTAGTTGTCCTGGGTGAGTCCAGCGAACTGGAGAGTTGGCATTGCAACTCTATTGAGTTTTTGATTTCTAAATTTCCTTTTGATTCTTTCTTGAATATCCCAATTCTTTGCCTACATTACTCATCTGTTTTTGCACATTTTTACTTTTTTCCATTATAGATTCTAACATATTAATTATGGTTATTTGAAATTCCTTCTCTGATAATTCTAACATGTGTGTCATATCTAAGTTTGATTGTTTTTTTTTCAGAATGTTTGCTAATTTGTTTTGCTTTTTGACCACGTTTTATAGATTTCTTTGGAAAGTCAGGTATGTTGTAACAGTTAATAGGAATTGAGGTAAATAGGCCATCACTGTGAGGATTAATTACTTTAACCTGGCTAGGAATCATGTTGTGTTTATTTATTGCTTCTGATTCCTCTGGAGTCTTTGTTTTTGTCTCACCTCTTGACTTCTGGATTCCCTAAGTATTCATTCTCAAAAAAAGCCTGTGTTACAGTTCTTTCAGCTGTAATCACTTATTATATTAAGCCTTGTTGGCCTGGTGGTAAGGTGTGGGTAAGCTTAGTCTATTATCATCTTCTGAGTAAATCTCAGTCCTTTCGTGGGTCAATGTCTCCAGGCTTTGACCATCACTAATGTGTCCCCAGTGGTGTTTTTTGTTTTGTTTTGCTTTTTGCCTCTGCTCCCTATTCCCTTCTCTGGCTGTACCCTTTTCAATCTATTTCCTTGAAGCCATGAAACCTATGATTTTTAAACAATTTTTATCCCCTTTGGTCAGTCAAGAAAACTATTGGGTCTAGAGAGGGAAAAATTCTCTTCCCCTAGCTAGGATAAAGCTCTGGCAAAGTACTTTTCCTTGTAGAGTAGACCTTTGTTATGTAGAAGACTCTGAGTGTTTCACAATAACTACTCTTCCCCTCCCCCTACCAGAGCCACAAGGGGATCTTTGGGGATGTTCACAGCGATAACCTAGGAGTTTCTGGAGGTAAAGTGCTGGGGTGCTAAGAATGAAGTTCATAGGAGTTTCCCACTCTCACACTATTCCACACTCAGCCTCCAGGAATTCAACGAAATTAACATTTACGTGTTCCTACCAATTTATGGCTCCTTTGGCTTCTGCTCCACATAACTAGATCTCAGCTTGAACTTTCTAAATTTGCTTAGATCTCTGGATTTTGAGGTGGTGGTTTGCCCTGCAACCTCAGTTTTCTGATGTGTCAAAGAAAAGTTGTTGATTTTCATTTTGTCCAGCTTTTTCTTGTTTAAGAATGGGAGTTAAAATCTCCAAACTCTTTATATGCCAGAGTTGAAATTGGAAGCCCAATATGTTGTAATGGAGATTTTTAAACAAGGTAACACTGATGGAAATTCCTAAGGCCCACAAAACCTGCTTAAAACAATACCCCGGATATGCATCCAGGCCTGGCCAATCACGCCACCATGGAGATGGCAAAACCCACCCCTAGTAAAGATTAACCCAGACCCCTTAACACCGATGCTAATAGCAAACATTAGCTTCTGTAATATTGCTTGCTTGCTCTGTTGGATATGGACAATTGAAGCTGCCCCTCACCCTTTCTGGCGCAAGAAAAGTAATGCTTTGTTTTAATCAACTAATCTGATATCTGAACACAAAGAAAAGTTGCTTTATCATGCTGACCCTCCTAAAATTCCCTATAAAAACCCACCACGGGAAGCCGGGGGTCGCTTCTCTCCATACTGCTGGAGGAGGCCCCGGCTGGCCGGAAATAAAGGTTCCTCTCCTAAACACATTGTCTGGGTGCTGAGTTTCTCTCTGGATGAAGTGTCCCACTTCAATGTGTTTATGATTCTTTATATATTCTAGATGTTTCTCCTTTGTTGATTATGTATATTAAAAATGTTTTCTCCCACTATGACCTGGCCATTCTTTCCTTTGTTTTTAGAAAATTTTATGTCCTGTTTAATATGGCTAATAATTTATGAACATATTCTATGATTTCAAATACAAGTTTTATTGTTTTACTTTTCATGTTTAGCTCTACAATGCCCCTGGAATTGATATTTGTGTATCAGTATATACAGTTGACTTGAAACCTTCATTGAAAACATCATGCTCTCCCTACTGCCCTGGTCTTAAATCAAATGTCCATGTAAGTATGGCTCTATTTCTGAACTTGCAAATTTGTTATATTGGTTTATTTTTCTGTGTTCTTCCATCACTATTAACTATTCTAACTTCACAATGTTTGATATTAAGTAGTATAAGTCCTCCAATTTTGTTCTTCTTCAAGATTGTCTAGATAGAGTCACCAAAGATTTTCTGTAAAGGGAAAGACAGGTTTTGGATTTTTTGTTGTTGTTGTTTTCTAAAGAGTGTTTTTTTAATATTAAGAGATCCTGATATCTGAGAAGTCACAGAGTTTTCCCATGTTGAATTCCAATCATCTACAGTTTTATAAAATAATTTTCCAGATATTACTACTAGATGTTTGGCTAGGATCTAATCATGATTTTTCAGGAGTTTAGATATCCTAGATGTTAATTTTTTTCTAAATACTTGTTGTTTTATAAAAATTCAGAGATAAAATCAGCCATTCTCTAATTCTTTTATTGCTATTTTGAGATTTGAGTTGAAAGATTTGTACAGATGAGATTTCCATCACTACCTGACTATTGATTTCTCAGGAAAGCAAACAGAAGCCTAGAGGCCAATTTGGTCTACTAACACTAGACATACTGAAAATATGCTCTATGGTATAAATATAGCAGAAACTGATTCTATGACTGCTACATTGGGAAGAAAAATGTACTTTGGCTTCCACACAAAGAATATATTGAGCATAGCCAATCTCTCCCTAACCACCAAATGGATCTCCTCAGAGGTGATGACTCAAATCAGGCATCTGGAGAAATCAGTAATGCTGTTGGGCATAAAAGTATGTTTTAATAGCCGTGCTCATATAGATGAGAAACCAATGAGCATTTCATTCAAGCAGTCAGAAACATGTTGTCTGTTTCCTCCCTCCCTCCCTCCAACCCTCCCTCCCTTCTCTCCCTCCCTCCCTCCCTTCCTTCCTTCCTTCCTTCCTTCCTTTTTTCTTTCTTTCTTTCCTTCCACCTCGATCCATATAACTCATTCTGTCAAATGATCCTTAGAGATAAAATGACAAGTGCAGCCAGTTTCATTCTTTTTTATTATTATTCAAACTTTATTTCAAATTCAAAAATTAAAATAATAGACAAAAGGCAGCTCAACAAGTTATGGAAGTATTACTCATAAAAAGTTCTGTCCAGACACTTTTATCTCATCTAATCCCTACAACAAATCAGTTGTTACTCTAGTGTTCAGAAAGATACACAGATGAACACAGATTAGTTAAATGACATAATCAAAGTCTCCTTATTAGTAAAGAAAATGAAAAACAGAAAAAAATGCTTTAACATATTCATATCTCACAAAACCAAACCCCATATTATTTTTTGAGCTTTATCATTAATATAGTACCTTCTTTGATTTTGCTATAAAAACATAACAATATTTTAAACTATAGTCTATAAACTACATTATATTTTTCCCACATATTACCACATTCTTAACACCTTGTTGTACAAGAACATTCTTGTGTTTATATTCTTAACCAAAATCCTCATCTACCACCAAAATCCCTGTTATACATTCCCTGTTTTACAATTCTTGTTAATGTTTCATATTATGAAAACTCTCAAGTTTTCAGAGAAACAGGATATCAGATTTATACTGTGGCTGAAAAAAAAAATCATTATTGCAATAGCCATGCCATATTCTGTGCACTTTCTCAAGTTGAAATATGTCTATATGATATCAAGTCAAGTAAAAGGAAGATAAAAATAAACTTAATCATCTGGATCTAGAAACATGACCAACATTTATTTTATTGGAGTTTTTTTATATAAACTAATACTGACTTGTATTGTTCACATATTTTGCCTTCTAAATATACGGTGTAGCAGTTTGATATTGTTTGTGAATTCCAAAAATAGATATTGGATTATGTTTGTGAACTGGTCTGGGCATATTAGATTATATTGGATTCAGAGGTTTCACTTTTACTTGATTAAATAATGATTAGGGCTTTGATTGTGTCACATCAGCATAGAAGAGAGAGTTTTCATGCAGAGCCTGGGGAAGTAAAGAAATGGAGAAGGAGGATGCAAGAGAGTTTTGAGCTGGAACCTGGGAAGTAAGCACACAGAGGAGCAGAGCAGCTGAGCCCCGAGAGAAACAAGCCCCGAGGAGAGAGGAACCCAGGAAGCCTGAAATCTTGGCAGACATCAGAAGCCATCTTGTTCCAACATGTGGCAACAGACTTTGGTAAGAGAAGTAGCTTATGATTTATGGCCTGGTAACTGTAAGCTTCTACCCCAAATAAATACTCTTTATAAAAGGCAACCAATTTCTAGTATTTTGGATCAGCACCCCTTTTGCTGACTAATACATATGGTCACTATTTTTATTTGAGTGGGGGTAGGGATTATAGATCTACTTCATTACAAACACTGTAATGATTTATTAAAGGCAATACTTTTGGAAAAGGATGCAGATGAGAAGAAAATCTTACTATAGAAATCCCACTGAAATTTTTATACAAATTCTGCTTTTAGAACATTATTCCTCTACTCTTGTGCAATATACCTTGTTCTTGGAAACTCAGTAAATCTAGAAATACTACATTTCCTTTCCTTGTGTGTGACATGTTATGACCAACTGGACTCTCCAAATCTTTACATATAATTTTGACACTGAGCCTTCTTATTTCTTCTTTTCTTCAAGTACCTCTATCACTTTGGTTGACTTCAACATACATACATTCAATACCTTAGTTTCTGAACATTCCTAACTTCAGTACTCTTTTCCACTTCAATGACATGTTCTCATAGCCATGTGCTTCATTTTATCATCCTTTGGAACCACTCTATTTTGAAATTTTAAAATCAACTCAAATATTATACAATGATGCCACTGCCATTTTACAAATCCTATTTGTTCTGCTTTCACATTCTAATAACCCTGCCTCATCAATCTCATTGAGAAATTCATTCCATTGAGCTATTACACATCTATCAACCTCCTCTTATCTTTATATTCTCCCAGTTTTATTATATTTGCCTTTACTTTAATTACCATTTGGGAACATCCAGAGCATCCTTGCCCCTTTTTATATTTTTTAGTAACTGATTGGCCAATTTCCAACCATTGATGAGAGAAACTGTTTTACATTTACAAGCCTATCCAAGAACTGAAATGAAACAGTAATATTTTCCTGTTTATCATTTTCTACATTGGTCATGAATGACATGGATTACATATGTGACAAAATCCAGACATAAGGCTAAAGTTTCACACAGTTCTTCTAGAAATATTTTATCAGCTATTAGTAATAACAAAGTTAATAAATTTCATGATATAATATTTTTGAATTATATTTATATATTTATTTCTCTAAAAATAAATAAAAATATTTTTTTCTGGATTAACTATGTATATATTCTGTTAAGTACTTTTGGGTTCAAGCAATCAAATGAGTTTGAGGAATTAAAGAGATAATTTTTATTCATTTCCCTTCCTCTTTGTCATTTTCACAATATGCTATGCATATAATCATTTAAGCAATAATTATATGTGCTTGTTTTCATAGCATAAAATAATATGAACAATAATTTGAGTTGTAGCTACTTGAGTCTAGCACCTGAGGTTGCAGAGTAAAGGGTATGTTTAAGGCCATAAAAGGGAAATAAAATGGAGGGAGTTACACAGTTTGTAGATGATCTGCCTATTCTCATTCTCAAGAATACCAATGTTTGTATAATGGAAGTCCTAGAAGGAGAAGAAAGAGAAAGGGGCAGTAAGTGTATTCAAGGAAATATTGGCTGGAAAACTTCCCCTATTTAATAAAAACATGAATATAAGAAGCTCAACAAACTCCAATAGGATAAACTCAAATAGATCCACACCAAGATACATTGTAATTAACCATTTAATGTCAAAGGCAAAGAGGGAATCCTGAAAGCCTTAAGAGACAAGAAGGGGAGCAGGTGTAGCTCAGTGATTGGATGCCTGCTTTGCATATACAAGGTCTCAGGTTCAATCCCTGGTACTGCCTAAAAAAAATTCTTAAGAGAAAAGCAACACATCATGTAGAGGGAGCTTCAATAAGATTAAGTGTTGATTTCTCATCAGAAACTATAGAGGTAAGAAGGCAGTGGGATGACATATTCAAAGTTCTGGAAGAAGAAAAATGCCAAGCAAGAACTTATATCTGGCTAAACTGTCCTTCAAAAATGAGGGAAAGATGAAGATATTCCAGGATAAACAAAAGCTGAGGGACTTTGTCACCACCAGACTGACCCTAAAAAGATGTTATAGGGAGTTATTCAAGTTGATAATAGAGGACACTAGTAAATAGACTGAAGTCACATGAAGAAATAAAGATCTCTGGTCAAGGTAATGACATGGGTAAATATTTATGTCAGTACTATGGAATTTTTGGTTTGAAACTCCACCTTTTTTCTTCTCACAGGAAATAAAATTCACATGCATAAAAAGTAAAGTTATGGGTTTGGACTCATAATGTATATCTATGTAATATGTGATAAAAATTGTTAAGTTCGGGAGACAGAAGAGTGTAGGAACATAATTTGTGTAAGCTATTGATGTTAACTTGGTATCAAATCCAATGATTTTTATAGATTTAAGATTTTACATTTAAACACAAGGAAAATATTGGGAAAATATGCACAGAAGTAATTGAGAAGGCATTCTAAAGGATTCATTACCAAAGATCAACTCAATAAAAAATAGGGAGAAATTGAAGGGCTAAAAAAAGGAAATAAAAAGTTACAAAAGCAAAGAGCAAAGAGTAAGTTCTGCATTATCAGTAATTATTTCAAATATAAATGGGTTAATCTCTTCAGTCAAAAGTCAGAGATTGGCAAAATGGTTAAGAAAGCATGACCCAACTATATGCTCTTTATGAAACTCATCTAAAATTCAAAGATATGAGTAGCTTGAAAGTGAATGGAAGGAAAATAACATTCCACAGAAAATAGCCAATAAAAGAGGGCAGGAAATATAGACTTTAAAGCAAAAAACTGTTAAAAAGGGACAAAGAAGGACAATATGTATTGATAAAAGAGCCATTTTATTAAAAAAACACACAGCTATTTTATACATATATACACATAGCAGAACCCCAAAATATATGAAGGAAACATTGTTAGATATGTAGTAATATTCTACATTAATAATTGGAGACTTTAATACATCACTTTCAATAATGGATAGAACATCTGGACAGAAGATCAATAACAAATGGAGGATTTGGACAATACAATAAACCAACAATACCTCACAATCATAAATAGAACACTTTGTCCAACAAGAATTGAGTGCACATTCTTTTCAAGTACATATGGAACATTTTCTATGATAGACTATACATTAGGTCATGAAACAAATATCAATAATTTTAAAAAGTTTGAACTCATAAAAAGTATCTGATAATAAAGAAATAAAACTGGACAAAAAAAGGAGAACTGGAAAATTCACAAGCATGTGGGAATTAAACAATATACTCTTAAATAATCATCAGGTAAAAGAAGAAAACATAAGGGTAATTAGAAAATATTTTGAGACTAATGAAAATGAATACAAAACATAACCAAATTTATGGGATGCAACAAAGCCAGTGCCCAGAGGGAAATGTATAATGTTTAATGCTTGCATTAAAATAGAAGAAAGATCACAAATAAGTAACCTAACCTCACACCTGGATGAAAAATAAAAGAAGAACAAACTAAATCCAAAGTGAGCAGAAGGAAGGAAATAATAAAGATTAGAATGGCCAATGAATAAAATACAGGATAGAAAATAGCAAGAATCAACAAATCCAAAAGTTCATTCTTTGAAAAGGTCAATAAAATATACAAACAAAGAAAAAAATGAGATAAGATGCAAATAACCAAAATCAGAAATGAAAGAAGGAATATTGCCATCGACCCTACTAAAATAAAATGAATTGTAAAAGGATGCTATGAACAATTGCATGTCAACAAATTAGGTAACCTAGATGAAATGGACAATATCCTAGAAACACAGAAATAACTTAAACTGACTCAAGAAAAAACAGAATGCAACAGACAAATAATAAATAAAGAAAAGGAATCAGTAATCAAAAATCTCCCAAAAAAGAAAGAACCATGACCAGATGGCTTCACTGGTGAATTTTACCAACATTCAAAGAATTAACACCAGTCTTTCTCAAACTCTTCCAAGAAATTGAATAGACAGCACTTCCTAACTTATTCTATAAGGCCAGCATCACCTTAATACCTTAATACTCGTTCTTCCAGGTTGCTTTGCTTTCAGCTTCTGGCTTCCATGGCTTTCTTGCCCTCTTTATCTGAATTTCTTATAAAAGACTCTAGTAAGAAAATGAAGACCCACCCTGTGCCAAGTCTTTCTGAAGCAACCTACTCAAAAGGCCTTTAACTAAAGTAACCTAATCAAATGGATCTACTTGCAATGGTTTATAATCAAAGGAATGGAATAGCTTTAAGAGCATGATTTTCTGGGGTCCATATAGGTTCAAACCAACACACTGTCCACCATCTGAACATCAAAAGGACATGTTCTTTCCATAAGCAAAATACATTCATTCTGTCACAATATTCCAAAGCCATAAATCATTTAGTAACAATATTAAGTACAGTCTTATCAAAATTGGTTATAGGTGTGGTCTGTCCTGTGGCAAAATTCCTCTCTGGCTGTGGACCAGTAAAACACAGGAAACAAGTTATCTGCTTCCAATATACAAAGGAGGGACAGACATAGGATAAACATTCCCATTTCCATAGGGAGAAATTGGAAGGAAAATTGGAGTCATGAGTCCCACACACTTCTGAAACCCTGCAGGGCATACTCCATTAGATTCGAGGTCTGAGAGTCATCTATAGAATAATAATTTTTACTTGGGACCTGATGGAACAGCAGCCCCACACATTCCAATGGCTTGTACAGTGGACATGCTCTTGGCTTCACCCTTATCAAGGCTTAAGGTGGGGACTGAACTCTAGGCTCCACCATCCTCAAGCATTGGGATGGTAGCTGGACTCTAGGTCCCACCCTCTTCAAGCATAGTGGTGGTGACCAAGCTCTCTGCAATTCTCCAGGCATCTGAGAAACTTGGAGTGGTAACACTGTTTCTGAACAATGTGGCCTGCCCTCTTTAAGTGCCAGGGCATAGTCACCCTTTCCAAATATATGGGTGGATCTGCAATCTTAGCCTCACAAGATATCTTCAGTCCAGACCTCAGCTTCCATGGTTTTGCTTTTGAAGTCCTTTTTCCTTCAGTCTGCCCTTTGTCTGTCCCTTTTAGTCCAGGCTGGCAGTGTTTCCATTCATACAGATCTCACAGAAAACATGTTGGTTTCACATGTGGCACACAGACAGAATTTTTCACAAATCCTTTCTGGGTTAACTGCATTTCCAATCCTGACATGCACTGAAATGGCTAACTATTTCCATGTTTGGTCATATGGAGCACTATTACCTGGGGAGTTGCTTTCCAGAAACTCAGAACTTACCAAACCACTAATTTCTGTTTTGTTTTTTTTTTCGTTGTTGTTGTTGTTTGTTTGTTTGTTTGTTTGTGCCCAGAAGTTCAGTTCTCAACTTATCCCTTTCCTCTTGCCTTTTACTATAAGCTGCAAGGAGAAGCCAGGCCACACTTTCAACATTTAGTTTGGAAATCCCCTCAGCTAAATAGCCAAGTTCATTCTTTTCAAATTCTGTCTTCTGACATTGGGAGTCAATTTTTTAAAATTAGGGTCACCTTTCTTCCAGTTTGCAATGATACATTCATCATTTCTAAGTCATCATTGGAAGTCATCATCCATATTTCTACCAGCAGTCTCTTCTAAGCAATCTAGGCTTTTTCTATCAAGCACCTGACAACTCTTTCCACATATCCAATCAATAAGCTGTTTCCACATATTTTATATTTGCAATAGCAGCACCCCACTTTCTTGGTACCAAAATTTGTTTTACTCTTCTAGGTTGCTGAAATGCAATATGCCAGAAATGTATGCTTTTTAAAATGGAGATTTATTGGCTTAAAAGCTTGCTGTTCTGAGGCTGAGAAAAATGTCCAAATCAAGGCATCATCTTTTCCCCAGAAAACCTGTTGTCAGTGATCCTTTTTTCTCTGTTACATGACAAGGCACATGGCGGCATCTGCTGGTCTCTCCCTTCTTTTCTCAGTTGCCTTGCTTTCAGTTTCTGGCTTCTATAGCTTTCTCTTGCTCATCATCTGAATTTCATTCTCTTATAAAGGACTCCAGTAAGAAGATTAAGACCTACCCTGTGCCATGCCTTACTGAAGTAACCTAATCAAAAGGTCCTTAAATAACCAAATCAAAAGGCCCTACTTATAATAGGTTTACACAACAGGAATTAAAGATACTTAGATTGCATAAATGTTACATAAAAAATACAGGGATTTCCATATGCCCCACTCCCCATACCTCCCACATTTACCCACATTAACAACATCCTTCATTAGTGTGGTACAGTCATTGCAATTGATAAATGCATTTTGGGGCATTGCCACTGAGCATGGATTATAGTTTACATGGTAGTTTACACTCTCTCCCACACAATTCTGTAGGCTACAGGAAGATATATAATGGCCTATATCTGTCATTACAATGTCATTCAGGACGATTCCCAAGTCCAGAAAATGCCCCTGTATTATACCTGTTTTTCCCTCTCCTTGCTCTCAGAGCCTCCATTGGCCACTGCCTCCACATCAATGTTGTAATTTCTTCCATTGCTAGAATCACAATAAATCTATAGTAGAATACCAGTAAGTCCACTCTAGTCCCCAATCTTGAGGTTTCTGGGATGGTGATATCCACTCCACCTCTAATTGAGAAGGGGCTTTGATCCAATATAGTCTCTTGCTTGCAGTAGTGGGCTCTTTCATTTCCTTGGTATGGTGATTGTTAATCCTCACCTCTTGGTTAGATGTCCTGGGTGAGTCCAATGAACTGGAGAGTAGGTGTTGCAACTCTGCTGAGACTCAGGACCCAGCTGGCATATGGGCAGCCCAAACATTAATCTCTGGATGTACACCTACCAACTCCAGCACCAACTCTAGGTTCAAATAGAAGGGGCAGATAAACCATGTGTAGAGAAGCCATAACTGAGTCCAGCTGTCACACTCAGGGGTACAAACTCCAAAGTAGGGTCCACTGGCAAGGCACCAAACTCTGGAACTATCTGCCCGGACCACAGGGCCTGGGTGTCTCCAGAGCCCTTGAAGCCCCATGATTTGGGGTAGTTTCTACTTTGGCAGTCTATGAGATACTGCTGAGATGAACATAAGCATTACCTCTGGGATGACCTCCTGACTCACTCTGAAGTCTCTTAGCCATATAAACTCATTTGTCTTTACCTTTTCCCCCCTTTCCCCCTTTTTCTCAAGGTCTTTTTCCAGTTGTATTGCTGGTTGGTGCTTGGTAGTAATCCCTTGGTGCCAGCAACTCTCATCCCCATGCTGGGGGGAAGGTAATGCATTTATATGATTAGTTTGGCTTAGAAAGAGGCCACATTTGAGCAACCAGGAGGCTCTCAGGAGGCAACTCTTAGGCACCCCACAACACTAGGCTAAGTTTCTATTTCAAGAGCAAAGGCTCATAAGAATAGTCATCAATATCAAGGACCCATCAATGGACCGTCCTCCTTCACTAGTCCTTGCCCCTGCCCTTGGGAGACTGTTGCTGTTTCATTAGAGAATGTGGCAGAGCTCTCCAGGATGGGAATTCAATATTCTTTTGGCTATTGTGTGAACCTCCACTCACTGAGACAATGCCCTGTGCACATTTGAACACATTTATATACCTTATATGTATGCTCAGGTGAACTTCCTCCCATGTATCCCCCATCACTGACACCCCACACCAATGATCCTCCCCTGCCCCAGTTGTGACCCAACACTTCTTAAAAATGAAGCCAATAAAATAGCCAAATGCAATTAATAGGAAAATGAAATAATAATGATAGGTTTAAATATAAGAAATAAGATACATAAAAATTAAAAAAAACTAAAACTAAACTAAAATAATTGGGATGTTTAAAAAATAATGAAAAATATTTTTAAAATTGTTTGATATTTTGCCTTTCATCACTGTACTATCTGGTGTCCTGTATGTACAGTGACATTTTCTTCCATTAATTCTCCAGTGTCTTACGTTTTCTCATTTTGTTTTCAAAGAAGTTTTAGGTCACAGTAAAGTCACATACAGAATACAGGGGACTCCCTTATACCCAACTTCCTCACCCTTTTCCCCCTTCCCATATTAATGGGATGGTACATTTGTTACAACTGATATTCAAATAGTGAAATATAGCTACTAACCATGGTTAATGGTTTACATTATGGTTTACATTTTAGACCATATACTTTCAAAAGTTTTGATGATATTTAACATGGCCTGTGTCCATCATTGCAAGATCATGTAGAACACTTCCATTGCCCACTAATAACTGCTGTTCCATCTATTCTATTCCTCCCTCCCTCTCCCTTTGGGGCCCACGGCGACCACCAGGCTTCACTCCTTGGATGACAAGATTTATATTTATTTGCAACAAAACTGAGGTCTTGACACACTGGTTTGTCCTCCCCTATTAGGAACTGCTCATGCTCTTGAGACACTCCCACCCTCTGTTTGAGAACATATCAGTCCTCCACAGGATGGGAGTCCATCTTCTTCCCAGTCATTTTGTGGGTATCCACCCAGTGATATAACACATTATGACAAAGTGATCACTCACACACTCCCTATAAGCCTGCCCCAGGTGCCCCCTGTCCTGAATGCCCCCCCATCCAATACCCTAAACCAGCAACCCTTCCTTGTCATATTGCCATAAGAGCTTTCCCAAATTTGTACTTTCAACCAGATACCCCCAATCCCCAGTGTTCACCTGGTCCGTCGCCCAACCCTCCCACCCAGTTCCATGGACTGTCCAACACACCCTCCCCACTCTACCCCCCTGTGAAATTTGCACTGCCCAAATCAATATTATTGCTACACTTCTGTCATGTCCCTTTGCTGCCCAACTATACACTTCTACCTTATAAATTTCGCCCTTATGGGTGTTGGCTCACAACCTTCTCCCTTTCTATGTCCTGTAAATCTCTCTTCCAGACTCTAGCTCTCTGAGTCTGCTCGATTTGCTTAATTCATATCAGTGAGGTCTGTAATATTTATCCTTCAATGCCTGGCTTGCTTCACTCAACATAAGGTCCTTAAGATTCATCCATATTATCCTGTGTGTTACACTGTATTCCTGCTAACAGCTGAGTAATATTCCATTGTATGTATGTACCATATTTTGTTTATCCATTCATCTGTTAATGGGCATTTGGGTTGATTCCAACTTTTGGCAATAGTGAATAATGCTGCTATGAACATTGGTGTGCATATATCTGTTCATGTCCTTGCTTTCAATTCTTCTGGGCATATACCCAGCAGTGGAATTGCTGGATCATATGGCAGTTCTATAATTAGTTTTTTGAGGAACTGCCAAAATGTCCTCCACAATGGCTAGACCATCTACATCCCCACCATCACTAGATGGGGTTCCTATTCCTCCACAACCTATCCAACACTTGTATACCTCTGCTTTTTTAATAGCCGCCAGTCTAATGGGTGTAAGATGGTATATCACTACAGTTTTAATTTGCATTTCCCTAATAGCTAGTGATGCTGAGCATCTTTTCATTTGTTTTTTAGCCATTTGTATCTCTTCCTTGGAGAAGTGTCTTTTGAGTCGCTTGCCCATTTTTAAAATGGGTTGTTTGTCTTTTTATTTTTGAGGTGTAGAATTTCTTTATATATGCTGGATATTAGGCTCCTATCAGATATATGGTTACCAAAGATTTTCTTCCATTGGGTAGGCTCCCTTTTTGCTTTCTTGACAACCTCCTTTGAGGTGCAAAAGTTTTTATTTTTGAGGAGATCCCATTTATCTATTTTTTTCTTTCATTGCTCATGCTTTGGGTATGAAGTTCATGAAACCATTTCCTATTACAAGGTCCTGCAGATGCTTCCTTACATTATTTTTCCAAAGTCTTTATGGTCTTTGTTCTTATATTTAGATCTTTAATCCATCGAGTTGATTTTTGCATAAGGTGTGAGTTGGTGTTACTCTCTCATTCTTTTGGATATGGATATCCAGTTCTCCAGCACCATTTGTTGAAGAGGTCATTCTCTCTCAGTTGAGTGTATTTGGTGGCCTTGTCGAATATGGCATGAATGAATTTGAGGATCTATATCAGAACTCTCAATTTTGTTCCATTGGTAGGTATGTCTATCCTTGTACCAATACCATACAGTTTTGACCACTGTAGATTTGTAGTATGTTTTAAAGTCAGGTAGAGTGATCCCTCTGGTTTCGTTTTTCTTTTTCAGTATGTCTTTGGCTATTCAGGGACTCTTGCCCTTCCAAATAAATTTCATAGTTAGTTTTTCCAATTCAATAAAAAAATGCTGTGTTGATTTTTATTGGTATTGCATTAAATCTGTAGATTAGTTTGGGTAGGATAGATATCTTAATGATGTTTAGTTTTCCTATCCATGAGCAGGGAATATTCTTCCATTTATTTAAGTCTCCTTTGATTTCCTTTAACAGTGTAGTGTAGTTTTCTGTGTATAAGTCATTTACATCTTTTGTTAAATTTATTCCTAGGTATTTGATTCTTTTAGTTACTATTGTAAATGGTATTTTTTTCTTTATTTCCTCCTCAGATTGCACATTATTGGTGGACAGAAATGCTACTGATTTTTGCATATTGATCTTATAACCTGCAACTTTACTGAACTCATTTATAAGCTTTAGAAGCTTTGTTGTAGATTTCTCCAGTGCTTTATATGTATAGGATCATGTCTGCAAATAGTGAAATTTTTACATCTTCCTTTCCAGTTTGGATGCCTTTTATATATTTTTCTTGCCTCATTGCTTGAGCAAGTACTTTTCACACAATGTTAAATAGGAGCAGTGATAGTGGGCATCCTTGTTCCTGAACTTAAAGGGAAAGCTTTTAGGATGTCAGCATTGTAGATGACGTTAGCTGTGGTTTTTCATATGTTCCCGTTTATCATGTTCAGAAAGCTTCCTTCTATTCCTATCTTTTGCAGTGTTTTTAATCAGGAAAGAGTGATGTATTTTGTTGAATGCTTTCTCTGCATCTATAGAGATGATCATGTGATTTTTTTCTGTTGATCTGTTTATGTGGTATATAACATTGATTGATTTTCTTATGTTGAACCATCCTTGCATACCCAGGATGAAACCCACTTGGTCATGGTATATAATTCATTTGATGTGTTGTTGAATATGATTAGCGAGTATTTTATTGAGGATTTTAGCATCTAGGTTCATTAGAGAGTTTGGTCTGTAATTTTCCTTTCTTGTAGCATTTTTGTTTGCCTTTGGTTTTAGGATAATGTTTGCATCATGGAATGAGTTAGACAATATTCCTTCTACTTCTAATTTTTGGAAGAGTTTAAGGAGGATTGGTGTTAGTTCTTTCTGGTATGTTTGGTTGAATTCATCTGTGAAGCCTCCTGGTCCTGGGCTCCTCTTAGTTGGGAGGTTTTTGATGACTGCTTCTATCTCTTTACTTTTGATTAGGCCAATTTCTTGGTCAATTAATTGGTTGACCAATTAATTGATCAATTAGGTTGACCAATTTCTTCTTTCATCAATGTAGGCTACTTGTGTGTTTCTAGGAATTTGTCCATTTCCTCTAAATTATCATTCTTGTTGGCATATTATTTTTCAAAGGATCCTTTTATGATACTCTTTATTTCTGTTGGGTCAGTGGTGATATTCCCTTCTTCATTTCTTATTTTGTGTATTTGCATCTTCTCTCCTTTTTCCTTTGTTAGTCTACTTAAGGGTTTGTCATTTTTTATTGATCTTCTGGAAGAACTATCTTTTGGTTTTGTTTATTTTTTCTAGTACTTTCTTATTTTTTATTTCATTTAGTTCTGCTCTAATCTTTATTTCCTTCTTTCTACTTCCTTTGGAGTTAGTTTGTTGTTCTTTTTCTAATTCCTCCATGTGCGTAGTTAGGTCTTTGATTTTATCTCTTTCTTCTTTTTTGATATAGGCATTTATGGCTCTGAATTTCCTTCTCAGTACAGCTTTTGCTGCATCCCATAGGTTTTGATATGCTGTGTTGTCATTTTCATTCATTACAAGGTAGTTACTGATTTCTTTTGAGATTTCTCCTTGACCCATTGTTTGTCTAAGAGTGTGTTGTTTAAATTCCATATCTTTGTGCCTAATCTGGTCTCTGGCCCTTACTGTTTTCTGGCTTCATTCCATTGTGGTCAGAGAAATTACTTTGCATAATTTCAATCTTTCTGAATTCATTGAGAATTTTTCTATAGTATATGGTTTATCTTGAAGAATGATCTATGTGCACTTAAGAAGAATGTATATTCTGCTGTGTTTGGGTATACTGTTCTGTATATGCCTTTTAGGTCCATATACTCTAATGTATTATTCATGGTCTTTGTTTCTTTATTAATTCTCTGTCAAGATGTTCTGTCTAATGGTGATAATGGTGTATTAAAGTTCCTCACTGTAATTGTAGAGGCACCTATTTCTCCACTTAGTTTTTCCAGTGTTTGCCTCATGTATTTTGTGGTGCCCTGGTTAGATGCATAAATGTTTTTGATTGTTCTTTCTTCTTGAAAGATTACCCCTTTTACCAATACTTAGTGTCTGTCTTTGTCTCTTAAAATAGTTTTGCATTTAAAGTCTATTTTGTCTGATATTAGTAAAGCTACTCCTGCCCTTTTTTGGTCATTTCTTTCTTGTCAGATTGTTTTACATCCATTCACTTTCAGCCTCCTTGAATCCCTGTGTCTAAGGTGGGTTTCTTGTAGACAGCATATAGATGGATATTTCCTTATCCATTGTTTTAGTCAGCCAAAAGGGGTGCTCATTCAAAATACCAGAAATTGGTTGGTTTCTATATAGGGTATTTATTTAGGGTAGAGGCTTACAGTTACCAGGCCATAAAGCATAAGTTACTTCCCTCACCAAAGACTATTGCCACATGTTGGAGCAAAATGGTTGCCGACGTATGCCAGGGTTCAGGCTTCCTGGGTTCCTCTCTTCCTGGAGACTGCCTTTCTACAGGCTCAGCTGCTCTGTTATCTCCACAAGGCCAGACTATTAGGTGAATGGCTTGTTTCTCTTCCCGGGGCCTTCTTTCTTTCCTCTAGACCAAACTTCTCTGCGTGCTTACTTCCCAGGGCACCAGCTCAAGACTCTACCTCACTTCTCTGTGGTTCATTTTCTCTGTGAGTCCCCACCCACCATGGGGGAAGGGGTTGCAACATCTTACTGACATGGCCAAATCAAAGCCTTAATCATTATTCAATCAAGTAAAATTAAAACCTCTGAATCCAGTACACTCTAATACGCCCAGAGGAAAAGACCAATTTAGAAACATAATCCAATATTTCTTTTTGGAATTCATCAATAATATCAAACTCCTACATCCATTCCGCCCATCTATGTCTATTGACTGGTGAGTTTAATCCATTACATTCAGTGTTATTACTCTCAAGGAATTACTTACATGTGCCATATTTTCTTTGGGTTTATGTATGTCATATGTTGTTTTTTATTTCTCTTTTTATCTTTTTAGTTGCTCCTACACTCCCCTCCAACTCGTTCTCTCCTGTTTTTTCATTTCAACCTGCAGAACTCCCTTTAGTATTTCTTGAAGGGCATGTTTCTTATTGGCATACTCCCTTAATTTCTATTTATCTGTGAATATTTTGAACTCTCCATCATTTTTGAATGCCATCTTTGCTGGATAAAGAATTCTTGGCTGGAAGTTTCTTTCTTTTAGTACCCTTACTATGTCATACCAATGCCTTCTAGCCTCCATGGTCTCAGATGAGAGATCAGCACTTAATCTTATTGAGCTTCCCTTGTATGTGATGGTCCTCTTTTCTCTTGCTGCTTTCTGTATTTTCTCTTTGTCCTGAGCATTGAACAATTTGCCAAGTATGTGTCTTGAGGTAGGTTTGTTAGGATTTATATTGTTTGGGGTGTGCTGTGCTTCCTGGACATGTACATCCATCTACTTCAATATGGTTGGGAAGTTTTCAGCGATTATTTCCTCCAACTCTCCTTCTGGCCCTTTCCCTTCTCGTCTCCCTCTGGGATGCTTATAATGCATATGTTTGTGCATTTTGTGTTGTCATTCAAATCCCTAAGTCCCTGTTGGATTTTTTCTATCTTTTTATTTATCTGTTCTACTATCTGTTTGATATCAGATGTACTATCTTCCATATCACTAATTCTTTCTTCTACCTGTTCAAATATGCTGTTATGTGCTTCCAGTGTATTTTTGATTTTTGGATTGTGCCATTCCTCCCCATCATATCCATTATCTTTTTATGTATGTTTACAATTTTTTCAGTATGTTCTCCCAGTGTCTTCTCAGTATCCTTAATCTCTTCCTTCACTTCATCAAATTGGTCCATGATATTTGTTTGGATACCTCTGATTAATTGTTTGATGATCTGCATCTCTTCCTGGTTTTCTGTTTATTCATTGGACTGGGCCATGCCTTCCTGTTTCTTAGTATGGTTTGTAATTTTTTTTTGTTGGTGTCTGCTCATCTTTTTATCTTGATGAATTTATTAAGTTGATTAGCTTCTCTCTCTACTTTAGGGTTTTATTTAGTTGCTGTTTTTGTGTGTGTGTTAAGTTTTTTCTTTTACACTTTGTTCCTCTTATTCTATTTCCTTGCTGTTGTCTATGTTCCCTTGAAAGAAAAAGATTAGGGCCAGAGAAAGTGAAAGAGGTAATAAAAGAAAAAGGATAATAGTAATAATAATAGTAAAAGTTAGAAGAGGAACCATATAAGACCTAGGAAAATAAATAATTAACTCATGTAAGCAGTGTAGAGTAATAGGAATAAAAAAGTACAATACAGACAATGAAATGGGAAATTGAATAAAGAAAAATATATAGAATGAATTAAAAGGCCAGAATGATGAGGAGAGAGGGAACGAAAAAAGAAAAGACAAAAGGAAAAAAGTTAATAAAAGAAGGAAAACAGAATAGATGAGATAGAAACAAAAACCTGAAAAACAGTACTAAACAAAGAGAAGTAGACTGTAAGAACAACAGAAAGTGGAAGATAGAAAGATGAAGGAAGGAAAAGAGATAGCATTGGTAGACAAAATCAGTATACACAAAAAAGGGGAAACCAAGGAAGAGGAAACACAGCAAATAAGAAAGAAGCCAGCCCCACCTAATTAAAAAAGGGGTGGGGGGAAAGGGGAGAAAGAGGAAAGAAAAAAAAATAAACAAACACACAAGCAAGCAATCAAACAAAAACTAAGGAAAAACAGCCTTTCTTCTTAGGTCCCTAAAGAGCTTCACAGGCTGCCAGTGTTCATAAATCAATTACCTTGCAGCCTGCCATCTGCAGGTTTTGAAGAGGGTTTTAGCAAGTAAACTAAGTTAAATTTTTAAAAAGTAACCTTTTTTTTTTTTTAGGAAAAATAAACAACCCAAGAGAAGCTAATATAAAAATAATGTCTAGGGAAGCGGCTGTGGCTCAATCAGTAGGGCTCCCGTTTACCATATGGGAGGCCCCGGGTTCAGTTCCCGGGGCCTCCTGGTGGGGGCGGGCCCACCCGCACGGCGTGGTTGGCTGACCTGGTGAGCACAAGCAGCAGGGGGGGGAAATGAATGAATAAATAAATAAAATCTTAAAAATAATAATAATAATAATGTCTACATTTTCCCTGTCCTAAGGTATCAGCTGGATGTTTGATATCCCAATGGATCACTACTCTAAGAGGAGCCAGGAATTGAACTAGGGTCCTCATATATTCAAGGTGAAAACTCCTCCACAGAGCTAAACTTTCTTGTTGGGTCAATTAGCTCTTCAGAAATCTATACAGTCACTCTCCCTTGGTCAGGCTTGACTCTCCACAGTTAGGTAAACTCTTGCTGATCAAGAGCCTGTCTGTTCCTGCCCACTTTCTGTTCCAATTGCTTTCTCTCCCAGAGTGGCAGGATGAGGTAGCCTATATGAGCGGATCCCCCATCACTTCTGGTCAGGTTGAGTTCCCTTCTGAAATTCAAATGGGACCCTGGCTACAGAACTCACTGCAGAAAAATGACTCTCAACCCTCTTCCAGATCACCCCCTCCTCCCAGGGGGCCCTAAATAGGCTCTTGGAGGCTTATTAAGTGCTTCTTACTGCCTGCCTCCCTTAGGGGAGTTGGTATTTTGATAGTTTTCACCACAAGACTAGTCAATTGCCTGACTCTGCCCTCATCCAGTTCAAGTTTTTCTATCTCAGGGCAATTAGGTAAATCAGGCTGCCTTAGCAGATTCATCTCTACCCTCTCCCTGGTGCCACCTCAAGCTGGCTGGTATGCTCCCCAAATGTCAAAGGGGGTCCATGCAACCAAACCCACTGAAAGGAAATCCCTCCCTACCCTTTGCCAGAACCCTCCCACTCCTGGAGAATGCTCCCTCTTGCTTGGTGGGTGGCGGGAGTTGGGGCTTGCAGCAGCTTTTTGCCCTGAGGGTGGGGCTTAGCTGCCTGCTGTTTCTAGCCACAAGGGCAAGAAACTCACGGTTTTACCTTGAGCTCTTTATCTCTTTGTCCAGCTCCCTCCATATCGATGCCCTGAAGCCTCCTGTTCTGTGGGTTCCCAAAACAGCTCAGTGGGGCAGGATCTTGCCCTTCTCAGCCATTTTTTTGTGAGAGAGATGGTGAGTACCCACTTAATCCGACACCATCTTGCTGCCTCTCCTGGATTAGCTTTAAGAATATGATTTTCTGGTGTCCATATAGCTTCAAACCATCACAAGCATCTTCAAAGTTCCAATTTATAAGTGAGTTTATACCTACAGGAATGCAGATTAAGACTTGAACATGTGTTTTGTAGGGGACATGATTCAATCTCCAACAGCTGGTAAATCTGAATATCTGGGTAGGGATATATTAAAGTTCTCTATATTAATTATATATTAGTTTTGCAATTGTCCTATAAGTTTGAAATTATTTTAAAATTTAAAAATTCAAAAAATAACACTCATACAATGTTGTTATTAAGCCATGAAGGTGGAACTGAAAATGATCTACGTTTGTTTATAATAGTGGAAGTATTATAAGACCCTCTAGATTTCTGAATCTAATCCACTTTTATTGAAAATCCAATAAAAAGGCAGAGATTGTCATAAGGGACTTAAAAAAAAAAAAAGGCAAAACTCTACTCTATGTGGTCTACAAAAGCTGCACTTGAAATTTAAGCACAGATGGAAAGTAAATGGATTAAAAAGCCTAAGGTTGGAACTACTGTATTTAAATATGATAAAATAGATTTCAAGACAAAGTACATTATTAGATATTAGGAGGAATATTTGTGATGGTTAATTTCATGTGCCAACTTGGCTGATTTATGGTGTCCAATTATTTAATAAAGCTAGCACTGGCCTGATTGTTAATGTGAGGGTATTTCGTGGGTTTAAATCATTAGCCAGTTGATTTCCTTTATGGATTCCATTTGCAATCAACAAAGGAGATTGCCTTTAGCAATGAGTGAAGTCTCATCCAATCAGTTGAGGGCCTTAGAAAAAGAACTGATGATTTCAGCAGTCAGAAAGAAGAATTTCTATCTGTACTTCAGCAAGCCAGGTCTCCTGGGGAATTAACATCATCGTCAAGTTCCCAACTTGCAGCCTGCCTTAGGGAATTCAGATATGCCAATCTCCAGTCATATGAGCCAATTCCTATAATAATAAATTATTTCTGTTTTTCTAGGAACTCTGACTAATACAATATATTAGAATGGTAAAATGATAAATTCACCATGAAGACATACAATCATAAGTGTGCATGTACCTAATAATAGAGCTTCAAAGTACATAAATAAAGGTGATAATTAAAGGGAGAAATGTATAATTCTAAAAGCAAAGTGAGAGATTATATTAATCTTCACTTAACAAAAGGTCAAATAACTTGAGAAAAAATCAGTAAAATATATATTATCTGAACAGCACTATCAACCACTTTGATCTTTGTAATTGTTCTTTATAGAAGAAAACACCCAAGAACTGAAGAATATACATTTCATCTTCCCCTCAGTGCATCATTCATTCACCAGGATGGACCATACCCTGGGCCATTAATCAAGTTTCAGTACATTTAAAAGGATTGGGACCAAACAGAGCTTGTTATCTGATCAAAATGAAATTAAATTAGGAATCAATAACAATAAGATGCCTATAAAAACACCAGGTACTTGGAAATATAACAACTCTCAAAGAGGAAAGAATGGAAAATATTTAGCATTGAACAGTAATGAAAATGCAATATATCAAAGTTTGGGGATGCAGCTAAAGGAGGGTTTAAAAGAATATTTATTGTTTTAGAGGATTATATTAGAAAAGAAAAAATAATCTAAAATTATGCTGTCCAATATTGTATTTATTAATAGTCACTAGCCACATGTGGGTATTGACCACTTAAAATTTGGCTATTTGTAATTGAGATATGAGGTAAAAATAAAATACACAATGCATTTCAAAGACTTAGAATGAAAATAGAAACCCATAATTCTCAGGAATAATTGTTTTTGTTATTACAGGTTGAAATGTTAACATATTGTATATATTGAATTAAACAAAATGTAGCAGTTAGGCAGTTTGATGTAATTATGAATTCCAAAAATAAATATTGGCTCATGCTTGAGGGCTCACAGCTGGCCTTGTGGAGAGAAGCAAAGCATAGAGAGCCTCATAGTTTCTAACTGACCTTGTGGAGGAAACAGAGGAGCTAAGCCTGGAGAGAAACGCAGCCCTGGGAAGAGAGGAACCCAAGAAGCCTGAGCTCTGGCAAACATTGGCAGCTATCTTGCTCCAACACAGCAGTGGACTTTGGTGAGGGAAGAAACTTATGCTTTATGGCCTGGTAACTGTGGACTTCTACCCCAAATAAATACCCTTTATACAAACCAACTGATTTCTGGTTTTTGCATCAGCACTCCTTTGGTTGACTAATACACAAAGTGTATAATTAACATTAATTTACCTACTCTTTTATCTTTGCAAATGTTGCTACTAGAAAATTTAAAATAATATATGCTTCTCATATTATATGTCTATTGCATAGAGCTGATTTAAAAATTAATGACCTAAGTTTCCACCTTAAAAAATTAGAAAAATAAGATCAAAGTAAGCTCATAGTAAGTAGATAGAAGAAAATAATTTTTAAAATTATAGAATAATGGATAGAAAATGGACAACAGTAGAGAATATGAATGAAACCTAAAGTGGGTTCTAATAATGAGAACAGAAATAATGAACACCAAGAAAGTAGATTTATCACCACATATCCAACAGACTTTTAAAGGATATTAGGAAATATTTTGAATGACTTTGTTTTAGTTTTTAAATAATGTCAATGCAACATACTAGAAATTGTTGGCTTCTACAGTGGGAATTTATTAGGTTAAAAGATTACAGTTGTAAGGCCGTGACAGTGTCCAAATCAAGGCATCATCAAGAGATGCTATCTACCAAGTTGCAGTTGTGGGTGACCAGTTACATGGCATCCTCTAAAGATGCTTTCTCTCAGACCTCAGCTGTGGCTAATCAAGCATGGCTCGTTTCTTCCCTCTCCTCCAGTCCTCTTCTCTTCAGCTTTGAGCTGCTCCATGGGTCTAGCCTCTTAGGGGTCTCTTTCTGTGTTTTTGTGCTCTGCTGATTCCAGCCTCCATTTTCCCAGATCTCTCTTTCTGTCTCTGAGGCTTTTTCTGTGTGTCTCTGCTTTCAGTCCTCCATTTATAAAGGACTCCAGCAGGAGGACCAAGACCCACCCTGGATCATGTCTCACTGAAACAATCTAATCAAAGGCCCCCCAGCTGAATTCAAGCCAATCAAAGGGTTCCACACCCACAGTAATAGAGTAGCTTCAAAAACATGATTTTTTCTGGAATTCACAGAAAGCTTCAAACTATCACATACTTCATACCAATAAATTCAACAATTTAGCTGATATGGATGAATTTTTTAAAAAATACAGTATACCAAACTAACATAACATGAATCAGATTATACATTGTGGAAATAAAGTTGTATAGTTACTACATGGTTCAAAAGTGAGTAATAGCTACATAGTTATAATATACCTATGGAATTCTTATTTAAGCAAATTATGATCTCAAATGGAAAGGTCAGAAGAAAAATATTGTGTATTGAGATATATAGAACTTTATTATAAAAGTGCTATATCTCTATCTTTCAAAGTAAAAGGCAATAGCTAAGATCTAAAATTTAAAAATCATTAACAGAGTAGAAAGAAAAAAAACCAAAAAGCTAAAACAAAAGCTAAAAATTAAGCAGTAGACTTATAGGTCTGATTTTGAATCACCCCCATATGCCTTATATAACAACACATACAACTCATGCCTTCTGCATTACTAGCACAAACAAAATTATCTCTAAATGTAGAAATAAACCAGATTCCAACAGAACTTCTACCACCTTCTGCTTAAGCCTCTCAGTGCAGAAATAAAGGAAGATAAGGCTTTAAGAGACTCAGTGTAAATGAGTCAAAAGGTACTCAGATGAAGCACATAAAAAATGACTCTCGGAAAGAAAAAGTCCAGTCCTAAGTGCCAATGTGCTGAACTTTTTGGGGATCTGATAGCTTGGGGTAGGGGTTTAAAAGTAAGTGAGACCATATGTTGCTATTTTGGAGAAGAATTGCTTCCGGGGGAGAGTCATACAAAGGAGAAACAATGACATTCCTTGACAATTTAGCTGTATAGAGAAAGAGGGGAAAATTTGGTCTCCAGCAGAAACAAATGAGAAACAAGGCTGCCTACCAGTCCTCCCCCAACATAATATTTTAAAGAAATTGCATGTGAGATGGTAGAACTGACAGCTGTGGCTTCTTTCAAGATAGGAAAATTCTCCCCCCCCCACCCCCCAAAAAAAAACAAATAGAAAGCAGAAGAAAACTGTACCACTACACTTTATATTGAATTAAATAGCTCCCAAACAATCCTTTAGAAATATGAGAAAGTGATATAAACCTAAAATACCAAATATCTTTGTGCGTGAGTTGTGTATATTATTCTATGATTTATATGATTGTTGATTCTATGATTTCTATGGAAATCATAAAATGTGGGGTGATTTGAAATTACACCCATAGGTCTATTGCTTGTTTTGTTGTTTTTTAAGTTTTAGATATTGTTTTTTACAACAAAGCACCACCTACCTCACTCATTCTCAGTAGATCCCTCAGGAAGGGTTATATGTACACCAGAATTCTCATGGCAGCTTAGACAAAACACCTACTTTCACACATATATTCTTTGCTCATGTTTTTAACTTTTCCTGAATGGCCTTTTTCATCTTTTCAAGTCAATCAGCTCCATTCATCCTTCAAGAAGTAGGTTTAATATAACTTTCACCATACTTTCCTGAATTCTCCCCCACTCCAGAATTAATAGGTCTGATTGGAAACTTTATATCGCTTTGTGTACATACATGTCTCATTATACAACATTTAACAGAATCTTTGTCTTACTGAAGCCAAACCAACTAAGATTTAATTCAGACATCATTTCCTCTTTGAAAACATTCTGAATTGTACTTTTCCTTCTACCCCTAGCCCAAGTATGTCAGATATCTCTTCTTGAGTCACCACAACTCACCTCCATCATGATGCTTAATACATGGCAACTATTTGGCTACCCAAATTTCATTCCTAGTAGATAATAAATTAATGGAGGAAAAGTACTATTGTTTATAATATCTCTATCTGCAGGGTCTGAAATATAGTACAGTCTTAATAAATGATTCATAAAAATAATAGATTTTGAACTACCATCATTTTTATTTTCCTTGATTCTGAAAGTAAATGGTACATCTTGAGGTTTTGCACTTGACTTTACTTGATTTTATCCCAGAACCAAAAAGAAAGGCTATCACGTACATGGCATTTGATAAAAATTCCTCAAAAAAAATAATTTTATGATATCTGTAAGCTTAAGAGGTTATCCAGCCAACTCCATCTGAAATTAGCTGTTGCCAAAATAATTCTTTTTAAGTTGCTCTATCTGCACCAATTCTCTCCCTCCACCCCCCATTTGTTGTACAAATTAAGTTCCTGCAACTAAAATTGAAGTCATAGCACAGTGTCCTATAAGGAATAGAAAACATAAGAGCATATATCACATTATCATCATAGTATAGTTTCAAGATTTCTAAGTTATACTTCTTAGGACAATTTGACAATGTCAAAGCCATTAAATGTAATTCCTCTAGAGTTTTAGCTGTTTTCCCTCTCCTCCATAGTTTAGAATACACTACAATTAGTGAATTCGATATCTACAAGGATAGCTCAGCTGGACAAATAATTATGCTTATTAAAGTTAGGGGATATCATGGTTGTCATAAGGGTTCAGTATTAGTGTTTGGGGTGGTTTTTGGAGTCCCTGTAGTTAGTTTCTATAGTCTTCAGGGTGCAGAGTTGTTTGTTACAATAAATGGCTCAATTAATCAGGGTTCTCTAGAGAAATAGAACCAACAGGAGATATTTGTAAATAGTATGAGATTTTCTCTACTATTTATAGTTTAAAGTCTTACGCCACTGTGGGGATGCAAAAGTTCAAATTCTGTAGGGCAACCTGCAATCCAGGAACTCAGATGAAGGTCCTCTTGAATTCCCCAGGAGACACTGGCTGTTTGAAGAAGAGATGGGGATTCTCTCCCTGAATGCTGAAATCACTTCTCCTTTTAATGCCTTCAACTGATTAGATTGCTGTCACTCATTGTTGACAGCAATCTCCTCAGTGGATTGTAGATATAATCAGCCATAGATGCAGTCAACTCTCTGATGATTAAAGTCCATGAAATGTCTGTGTATTACAATTAGCCCAGTGCTTGCTTGACCAAACAACTGGGCACCATTACTTAGCTGAGTTGACACATTAGCCTAACCATGACAATGGCTATCTGCATATTTTTGTGGCTACCACAAAAGTAGTGATTCATTTCATTTTATGAATAACTATGACATTCTTCAGTGGATCATCTATGGGAAAATAGAAATTTCATAATGATTGCAAGCAGTACATTCATAATAAACTTTCCAAATATCTGATAAAATATGCATATATTTATATACACATATGGCATCTTTTTATTTCCTAAAATAGAAAATCAAGTTCCAACAATTAAAAACTATAATTTATCTAAATATGCAGAATTAAAATTTGGAAACAGTTTCTATGGTAAACCATGCAAAAGAAAATAATCTAAAATATCACTGAGAAAACATTTGAGATCATATTTTTAATGTAAAAATTTCACTAATGGTGTTGGTTCATAATTTGGCCTTAATTATAAATTACTCTCATGTAAGGTTTAGAAAGTAAGGAACAAAAGAGATCATTTTATCTAATGGCTATTAATCAAAATGTGAGAATATGGCGATTTTTTCAAAACATTCCTACCCAGACATTATCTCTTCAATTCTGATTCATAAGATTTGGGACAGTGTTTATACATGTGTATTTCTGATGGTTTACATCCACTGAGAAGTAAACCTCTTCCTTTTTACAACCAGAGGTATTGAGTCCTAGAGAGATTAAATAATTTTACAAAGTCATAAGTATGAATATTAAAAAGTTACAATACAATGTAGTCAGTTTTATTGAAAGGATGCTTAATTTCTTTATTGAAGAATATGAAATATGTGTCAGTAACCTTAAATAACCAAACCCTGGTGACAATACATAGCTCTCTTAAAAAGATAACTTCTAGAGATGAGAAAATCATTAGCACATAAGGACTTATAGTAAAAGCTCTAGAAGTTTCCCAAATTTTATAATAATTATTTATTTTCTGTAAGTGGTTATATTTTCCTTTTGAATAGCCAATTTATGTTGTCTCCTAGTGAACTAAAAGACCTACTTTTATGGTAAATGAAAAATGAACTAAATGAGTTTTCACATGTCTAAATGGAAAATAAGATATTAAAAGAAATGTTAAAGCAAATATTTATCACAATGGATAGGTGTGAATACATACAAAGATGTTTATTGCCTCTCATCTCTGAGTCCCTTTTAACTTTTTTTTCATTTCATCCTGCCTCCCTTCAGCCTTTATCAATTACCTTCCCATTCTCCATTCCTTTTTACACATCTTACCTTTTCTAATGAAATCAATGAGGGTAAAATGGTAATGATTTTTCCCATTTTTAGGGTAAATTAAAAATTCCTTTTAGTCATTCAAGATATGAAATCATTCTGCTTTATTTCATCTGTGATTTTATGGGATATAGTCTTGCTTATTTTAGCCAGATTACTCACAAATCCCTACTACATTGCCTGATAAATAAATGAATATGTGGATGAATGATTTTAAATGAATTGAGGTACTCTGTTTTATAGCTACTCTGCAGCAAGACTAGTTAAGCTTCACCTAATGAGATACGAAATCATGGACCTCTCTTTTCCTTTAATGAACTTATGTGGTAGAAATAATTGGGGAGTGGACATCACCATCCCAGTTGCCTCTGGATTGGGGGAAGAACTATGGACTAGAGTGGACTTGATGGTATTGTCTTGCTCACATATGGTGATTCTTGTAATGCAAGAAATTATAACAATGAGGTGGAGCCAGTGGCCACTTGACAGTTTTTTGGGTAGGGAGGGGATGAGCAGTTGAAATACAGGGGCTTCTTTGGGAGTTGGAGGTTGTCCTGAGTACTGTTGTGGCAATGGATGTAGGCCATTTTAAATCAGCACACACCACTCAGAACTGAGTGGGAGAGAGTGTGGTCTACAGTGTGAACTGTGGTCTATGGTTGGTGGCAAGGCTCCAGGATGTGTAAGTTCATTGAGGTTGGTGGGCCACACTATGGGAGATGTTTGTGTTGGATGTGGTGGGAGGTGTGGGAGGTGGGCAACATGGGAATCCGAGTGGGTTCCGTATAATATTTTAGGTAATCTAAGCACCTCTTAAAATATATGTATATATATATATAAAAATAACATTTTTGTAAGCAAATACACATATATGCATATATATTTATATATCATTTTACAAATGTTTGTATGTATTGTGAGAATTTTGATTTTTACCCATAATAAAAAAAAAATAAAAATAAAAAAAAAAATAAAAAAAATAAAAAAAAGAAATAATTGGGATATGACATGGTTGATGTCTTTTATTTAAAATGTATTCTAGACTGGACTTTATTGGATATGTGGAGACAATTGAAAATACTGCAGCAACTCTATCAAATGCTTTAAGAACAATTGAATAATAACAGTCTGCATTGGAAATTTTTAATACTCACAGAAGTAATAATGTTCTAGAATCTCAACATTAAAGGAAACCAGAGATATTATTTTTCTAAAAACCAAACTATATGGAAAACACCATACTGTAGTGCATCATTCCTTTTTATTAGAACTAGATTATCACTTTGATCTGTTTTCAATTTATTTCATTCTTCTGACCAAGAAGCACAGATCTTATAGACATGTAAGGGTTTAATTAATTCTACTATAATTATGACTTATTCTTACAAAGCCATATTTTTTCTGGCTTTTTAAATATCACAGCATGCAATATCTGTTTAATCTTCCAGTTAAACATATTTTCATGTACATGAGTAAACTTTTCTATCTCATCATTTCTTTATTAAACCAATCACTTAGATCCTAGAGAGAAGAAATCTTCATGATTTTTGTTAAGTTTTATTTTGGAGAAAAATTTCTGGGAATTTCCATCCAAGCAGTTTCACTTTGAACTTTTATCAGCATTACTGCCTCTGCATGATTCCTTTGATGTCATTTCTGTTTCAGCCTGAAACTCAGCAAGAACTAAAAAGGGGAGGGTTGGCTTTTGTGCCTCTGCTGATAAATGAATTGTTAAAATATGAACAAATGTTACTTCACATTAAAGTAAAACACATTGTCCTGATTTTTGTGTGTACAATTTTCATTAAATGTATATGTTAAATTTAGTACTAAATTGTATTGAAGCACAATACTGTTGTAAATTGTGTGTTTCGTATATGTGTATGTTGTATAATTACATTTGTGTTTATATTTTCTATGCATATATATGATATAAATAAATTCAAAATATCTCAGTTTTAATATTTTCAACACTTAACTATGGTAGTTAGGTTCATTTTTTTCTTTCAACATTTTTTCCTTTACCATTTCAATTTTTGTGTGGATTTTATTACAGAAAAAGTCTCTATCCTGCCTGTCCCTTCAGTTATGACATCACTGCAGTCTCAAATTCAGAGACATTGCACATGTTGTAGACTACTGCTTTTCTAATTACCAAAAGCCAAAATACACGAGGTAGTATTTAAGCACAGCTAAGGAGAGAATTCCTATTAGGTCACAAAGCAGGAAGGAGAGGTTTAATGCTGAATTTACCACTTGGAGCTAGAGAGAGCCAGGTACGTTTTGTGATTTCTACACGTCTTCGGCCCAACTAGGTCTGACAGAGAGCCACTGGAGCACACATTTCCTGTCTTAAGTCAGTGTTGGACCAGGCCCCAGCAGCTCACAGTGTTACACTGACTCTTTCCAGACTTTGGCCAGGACTAAGCCTCATCTCACCAACACATTCCTAGCCTGATTCCCTGATTTAGACAAGCTGAAGGTGTCTGGGTTGTTCAATCAATCTAAAATTTATTGCTAAGAGTGAGAAATAAGTTCTTTGTCACCTGGGCCATAACAACACATATACAGATGTTCTAAATGCTGGGAGCATTCCATTTCAGGGAATGTCTGTTTTACCTCGTTCTGCAGAAACATTAGTTAAATATGAAATCCTTCTCTGGGAAAAGCGGTTTTCCAAAGTCTTGTTATAAAAATTTGAGCCAAATTGGAACTTAGTCACTGGGAACCAGAGAGCATATTTCAACATTCAGGAAAATCCTTCATGGAAAATTGCTATTCCCCACAGAGTCGTGGAAAAAAACATGTAAGCCACTTACTAGCCATCGTAAGAAGGATCTCAAAGTTAATTTGATTTCTTTAAAGAAAATCAAATTCAAAGACTTGTGAGAAAATGAATAAATAAGGAGTAGCTTAGTCAAGATCACCACAGTCAGTCATTAAAATATTTTCCAGCCTATGACAGGCAATGTGGTTTAAAATTGCTACTAACAGTTACATTACTTTATACATATGACTTTCAATTCTTTTTCATGAAACCCAGCATAAGAAGCTTTTTAAAACTTACTTCATTTGTCGAGATATATAATCTAATATTACAAAAATCCACCATAATACTAGTGAGAATTTACTACTCTCCTAGGAAATATACCTTGAAGAAGAAAAATACACACAGCTCATTTCTTTATTAAGTGGCAAAGTCTTGTTAATTTAGTTCCCTCCTGTAGGGCAAACAGTGATAAATAGTATGGTACTTCACCTCACCTTTGTTCAGTGAGGAGGAAAATACCAGGACTATTGCAGTACATTTGACTTGAAAAGCAAGTGAGCAGAAGCCCTCTTTCCATGGGCCCTCAATGTAAAGCTAATGGACCACTAATTCAGGTCTTCACCGTAGTTTTCATTAGAGCATGGTAAAACTGAAAAGTTTACCTTTCTTTGGCTTCTTACTACTTCTCTCATGTGAAAGATTCTTAGCAACCTCATGGTAAGGCCTACCAAGGGATTCCATAAGAGTCTTTGGGGAAGCTCTGTCCATTAGTAAAGGACTACTTCATTATAACTTTCAAAAGGTGTGGATTTCAGTAAATTGGAAGCAATGAATACAGTAATATTTCGACTCTATTCTGTGGAGGCAAAGCTTTTTGTTTACCTGTATTTGTTTTGTTAATGAAGTCACCAAATAAGTAAAGAGATAATAAATCTTAACGTGCTTTACCCAGCCCAAAGAACACTCTGCCAACCTGCTGACGTCTAAGGCCACATACTGCTATATAGTCTCTGTGTGTGGCTCTTTGTCTGCAGGTGAGAGTAGATAACGTTGAAACTGAGAAGTTATAAATGTGGCCTTCAGTGCCAATACAGTGTCACTAGTTTTTCTTACTATATTATTTTCATCTTTAGTAACAGTCCCTTTTCCTATCAAAGTGCTATTTTTTCCTCAGTTTTCTGGTCTGCAGCCCCAATCTAAATAGCAATTGATTGAGGATCACTTGTTTACAATAATTACTGACTGGTTTTGATTATATTTCAATATGAATGGGGAAAATAATGACGAAAGAGGAAGGGTGCATTTTGTTTTTGTTATCACATTAAACATTGTTTTAACTGATACTTAGTGATTTTTTTTAATATAACAATATTAATTTCTACCTTCTGGTATTCTAGAATTAATCTTTGCATATGCTATATTTTTCTTTCATTGGCAGCAAAATTTATGATAAATTTTCTATCAGCATAATATAACCTCCTTTAATCATTGAAGCTATACTATATAAAATAGAAAGTTAACTAAACCAAACTTTAACTCTTTTTGAAATTTTCCTTTTAAATTCTCTGGAAGAAGTGAGTAAATACATGAAAGTCAAGTTAGAGAAAGTAAATCTATCAGACTGTTTTTTATAGTACCTTGCTTTCAATGTTAGATTCCCTTTTCTAGACAAATGAGATTCTGGACCTGGACTGGAATGAAGTATTTAGAGAGCCTGGCCAAATAAGGGAGCAAGAGAGACTTTCACTCAAATGGCAAAGAATGGAATTGAGGGTGATTCAGGGGCAAAATCAAGGGTTGACATTCCTTCCAACCAGGTCACCAATCTGCACAACAAAGGCAGAATCTGAGAAATCAAGTATGAGGCAACAGGATCAAGTAAGAGAAACAGAAAAAGATTTCAGTGCCCCAAAAAGCAATCCCCATGATTATTTGTGTGGTATCTAGATCTCAGCGGCTTGCATGAGCTGTTAAGAACACAAAGGGTCAGGATATCTTGCAAGACAATTAAACATAAAGGCTCATTTAATTTTCACACAAACCCACTCTGAAGATAATTGATCACTGCATACTACCACAGAACTTCTACCACTGTTGATCCAAGAAAATCTTGGTGTACTTACCACAGGTTCCAGGCAAAATAATCTGTTCCAGTCATAGCACCACTAGCTTTTAATTCAAAGATGAGATGGGTATATCTTATTAGTGGAATAATTTTCATGTGTTTGCATCTTAACTCCAGGAGATACTAGGAAAACAAAGAGGCATTTTCAGGCTTTATATTAAGAAGAAGGCTCTATTTCCCACCAAGATTCATAAAATAAGGAGTTCCTCAAAAACCTGAAGAGAATTAGAATATTGACCTTAAAAAAAGAATGGCATGTGCCTATTAAAGTTCATCTCAGTCAAAGTGTAAAAGATTTTCTATGCCTTATTACAAAAGGGAATGTTTTCTTTAGAACCCACCTGCTTAGAAGTTCCTACCACAGAATTATATTTCCAGTTGCTATATGCTTATGGCATGGAGCCATAGAACAAACTAAAATATTTTTCTCTTTTATCAACTGGCCATAAGAAATTCCCTGAGAGACCATTCATGATATTAATTTAAATTGAGAGAGTGGTAGAACTAGAGTAATAATAGGCCCATAAGGGAATATGAGCCACCAGCTCAGGCAAATTATTTGTGCTTCCAGAACATTCTTAGACCAAATTTCATCCATTAGACTTCCACTAATGTACATACCAGACCTAAGTGCATCAGATAACCAATACTACATGAGCTCATGGAGTTTGATCACCTGATAGTCTCATTCATGTTCAGGCATTCAGTTCTTTGACATTAGCTTTAAATTATGGAAAATTTCAAACATATGAAAAATAAGAAAATGGTATTTTTTTGGTACCCATCACTCCAGTTATTTAACAATTAACACATAAGGAGTCTTTTTTTATCTATGCCTACCATTCTTACCCCTGACTAGATTATTTTAAACAAATCACAGACATATTATCATTTTAACCATAACTAATTCTATATATAGCTCTAATGGATAATAACTCTTTTAAAAAATAAAAAAATACCATTATCACACACAAAATTTTTTCAATAATTTCCTTTTATTATCTAATGTCTAGTCAGTTTCAAATTTTTACCATTGTTACACAAACTTTTTTTTTTAAGTTGGCTTGTTCAAATCAGAATCCAAATTAGTTCTACATATTATATTTGCTTGATATATTTCCTAAAGGCCCTTTTAATTCATGGCAGTCACCATTTCTTACTTCTTATCATTTATTTGTTGAAGAAACCAGATCTTTCATCCTGGGGAATTCCTCACATTCTGGATTTGTCTCATTGTATCACTGCAGTGTTTTTAAAATGCTTCTTTATCTACTGCATTTCTCACAATGTGAAAATTATCCAATTTCAGACATATTCTATAAAAAATAAAAATTTAGCTGTGCTTAAAAAAAAAGTTAATGTAGTAATGGACAAAGGAAGACTGAGGAACTGTTACAGAATAAAGGATGCTAAAGAGACATGAAAATGAAACATAATGCATAATGTGAAATTTCACTTTTCTTAAAGGACATTGTTAGGACAATTAACAAAATATGATAAGGTCTATAAATAGGCAATCTTAATCTGTTGTATTTCTATTTTTCTCCCGAAATTTATTATTATACTGTGGTTATATAAGCGAATGTCCTTGTTTTTAGGAAATATACTTTGAAGAGTTTAAGGGTAAAGTGATATCATGTCTACAACTTATTTCTTGATTGGCTCAGAAAAATGCATGTATATATGAATGTGTATGTGTACATGAGAGTATGCATACAGATATACCTTGGAGATGTTGTGCATTCAGTTCAAGCAACCACAATAAAGAAAATATCACAATAAAGCCAGTCAAATGAATTTTTTGGTTTCCCAGTGCATATCAAAGTTATGCTCACACTATTGTGTAGTCTATTAAGTGTGCAACAGCATTATGTCTAGAAAACAATGTATATGGCTGAATTAAAAAGTATTTTAGTGCTAAAAAATGCTAACCATCATCTGAGTCTTCAGTGAGTTGTACTCTTTTTGCTGGTGGCAATTTATGCATGGATGTTGATGGCTGTTGATTGATCAGGATGGTGGTTGCTGAAGATTGGGGTGGCTGTGGCAATTTCTTAATAAGAAAATAATGAGGTTTACTGCATCAAATGACTCTTCCTTTTATGAAATATTTCTCTGTAGCCTGCAATGCTGTTTGATAACATTTTACCCACAGTAGAACTTCTTTCAACACTATCACTGCTTTATCAACTGGTCTAAACAATATTCTAAATTTTTTGTTGCTATTTCAAAAATGTTTACAGCATCTTCATAAAGAGTGGATTCCATCTCAAGAAACCACTTTCTTTGCTCATCTGTAAAAAGCAATTCCTCATCCATTAAAGTTTTATCATGAGATTGCAGCAATTAAATCTTTTGGCTCCACTTCTTATTCTAGTTCTTTTCCTATTTCCACCATATCTGCAGTTACTGCCTCCACTGAAGTCTTGAACCTCTCAAAGTCATCTATAATGGTGGGAATCAACTTCTTCCAAACTCTTGCTAATGTTTATATTTTGACCTTCTCCCAATGAATCATGAATGTTCTTAATGGCATTAGAATGTTGAATCCTTTCCAGAGAGTTTTCAATTTACTTTGCCCAGTTCCATCAGAGGAATCTCATATCTATAGCCTTACAAAATATATTCCCTAAATTATAAATCTTGAATGTAGAAATGACTCCTTAATCCATGAGCTGCAGAACAGATATTCTGTTAGCAGGCATGAAAACAACATTAATCTGGTTGTGCATCTCCATCAGAACTCTTGGGTGATGAAGTATATTATCAATGGGCAGTAAAATTTTGAAAGGAATTTTTTTCTCTGAGAAGTAGGCTTAAAAAATAAACACACTGGGCTTAAAATATTCAGTAAACCATATTGTAAACAGATGTGTTGTCATCCAGGCTTTGTTGTTCCATTAATAGAGCACAGGCAGAGTAGATTCGGCCTAAGTCATATAGGTCCTAGGATTTTTGGTAATGGTAAATGATCATTGGCTTCAACTTAAAGTTACCAGCTGCATTAGCACCTAATAAGAGAGTCAGCTTGTCCTTTGAAATTTTGAAGGCAAGCATTGACTTCTCTTTTCTAGCTCTGAAAGTCCTAAATGGCATCTTCTTCCAATAGAAGGCTGTATCATCTACACTGAAAAATGTCTTCTTTAGTGAAGCTACCTTCATTAATTACTCTATCTAGATCTTCTGGATAACTTGTTGCAGCTTCTACATCAGCACTTGTTGCTTCCCCTTGCTAATTTATGTGATAAAGATGGCTTCTTTCCTTAAACCTTGTGAACCAACCTCTGTTAGCTTTGAACTTTTCTTCTGCAGCTTCCTCACCTCTATTGGCCTTCACAGAAACTGAAGGGAGTTAGGGCCTTGTTCTGGATTAGGCTTTGGCTCAAGGGAATGTTGTGGGTGGTTTGATCTTCTAGCCAGACTACTCAAACTTCCTCCACATCAGCAATAAAGTTGTTTCCCTTTCTTATCATTCATGTGTTCACTGGACTAGCACTTTTCATTTCCTTCAAGAACTTTTCCTTTGCATTCACAACTTGACTAAATGTTTGGTGCAAAAGGCCTAGCTTTTGGCCTCTCTCAGCTTTCAACATGCCTTCCTCATTAAGCTTAATCATTTCTAGCTTTTGATTTAAAGGGAGAGATGTGTGATTTTTTCCTTTTAATTAAATAATTAGAGGCCATATTAGGGTTATTGATTGGCCTCATTTCAATATTGTTTCTCAGGGAATAGGGAGGCATGAGGAGAGGGTGAGAGATGGGGAGCAGCTGGTTGGTGGAGCAGTCAGAACACACACAGCATTTATAGACTAAGTTTGCCATCTCTTATGAGCACAATCTGTGATGTCTTCCCCCAAATTACAATAGTAACATCAAAGATCACTGATGACAGTTCTCCATAACAGATAGAATAATGAAAAAGTTTGAAATATTGCAAGAATTACCAAAATGTGATGTAGAGACTTGAAATGAGCACATGCTGTTAGAAAAAAAAAAATGGCTCCCATAGAATTACTAGATGCAGGGTTGCCACAAACCTTCAATTTGTAAAAACACAATATCTGCAAAGGGCAATAAAGTGAAGCGCAATAAAATGAGGTATGCCTGTATACAGATATATCACATGACATACATTACTAAATTATTGTATAAGTTTTGCAGTACTAAAAAAGATACTTTAAAATTTATTAAAATAAACTTTAAATGTTCAACTAGGGACAATTGCATTGCATTTATTCTAGTTAGTTGATAACAGAAGCCTGAAGTTCCTGTTTTTCTAGGACATAGTTTCTCCAGCTGCTGCTTATATTACACAGCTGTCCTCAGAATTTCCAATTTTCTATAGCACACCATGAAGCCAGACATTTCCAACAGTTCCATTGTTCATGACTCTCCAGTGAATATACAAACATCCTGCAAATGGCGTGACCTAGCACATTGCAAACACATGGATGAAACAACTAACCAAGAAGCTGCTATATTCTGACTCATGCTTTATTGGTAATTTATTACCAGTGACAAATGTGGGTCACCAGGTGCATGAAGAGTAATTAAAAGTAAAGAGAGACACATCATTTAAATAAAATATGTGGGAGAAAAGCAAATATTTCTTAATATGACTAAAAGGAAATTAGTACCCTTTTTTAGGTGGCATGCTGGTATCTTCATTTATTTATTCCTTAATTGTGAGTGAACATGGAGTATCTGGAGGATTAGATCTTTAGGTGTTACCTTTTAAATAGAAAATATTGTAAAATCAGTCACAGTTATTATTAGCTAATATGTTTTCAGCGAGTAGCTTGCGAGGATTAAGAGTACAGTTGCCTGAGATTGAGAAGTGGATGTGAGAAAGATAACTAGGGAGCTTTCCTGAATAACAAGGAAAGGGGAAATAGTATAAGGAACAAAGATAGATGTGCTGTTTGGAAGATTGAGATTCATTGCTCATTTAATAAGAGGCATGCTTAGTACTGAACATTTCATATATATTAACTCATTTATCTCATAAAAATCTATGGGGTAGATATGGTTTATTCCAGTTTCATAGATGGAGAAACTGAGTTGCAGAGAGTTTGAGCTTTCACCCAACTAGCAAGAGCTAAAGCCAGCATTTAAAACCAGGCATTCAGATTCCACAACCTAGGTCTTTAGCCATTATTCTACAGCTATATTCAAGGGCACTGTATTAGTTTCCTAGGCTGCTGTAACAAAGTACCACAAAGTAGTTAACTTAAAACAACAGAAATTTGTCTCATAGTTCTGGAGGTTAGAAGCCCAAAATCAAGGTGTTGTCAGGGCCATGCTCCTCAGAAACCTGGAGAGGAGACTCCTCCATGCCTTTCCTAGCTTGAGATGTTTGCTGGTTTTGTTTGGAATTACTTGGCTTGTATATGCATCACTACACTCTCTACTTCCATTCTCGTGGTCTTCTCTCTGTGTCTGCTCTTATAAAGACACAAGTCACATTGGATTAGGGCCCACCCTCATCAGTTTGACCTCATCTTAAATTGAATACATCACAAAGACCCTTTTTCCAAATAAGGTAACACTCACAGGTATTGGGGCTTAGGATTTCAACTTATCTTTTTGGGGGGTCACAATTCAACCTATAAGTCACCTAGTACAAATTATTGGAATTAGACAGTGGTGATTCTGTTAGTTACAGGTGCACAAGGACACAACCGGTTTCATTAGAGCTTGTTAGGCAACTTATTATAAGAACCAGGATATAAGTGAAGAGTTGTCGGCCTTGAAATTCAAAGAGATGAGGCTATGTCTAGGAATATTAGAGGGCATCACAGGAATTGAGCTCAAGGGTAAAACCATAGTGTCACCCAGGATTTATCTAGTAGGCAATGCCTGAATTCATTCACTCAACATATAATCATTGAGCATCTCATAAATTCTAGGAACTAGGAATAGGGTGGTAAAATAAGACAAACGTTGACCTTGCCCTTGTGGAGCTTGTAATCTAGTGGACTTTTTCAAAAAAAATCATTTGGAGAGATATCTAATGGTCTTTTTATTTATTCAAAAAATATTTATTGAAAATGTACTGTGTGCCAGCATTGTTAAAAATACTTAATAGTCAGGAGAAATTATAATATCAGACCAAAATATTATTGGCAACAGTTTTGGGTCATGTGTGTAAGCACATGTGTAGTGAGTAAGCAGATAGGTAGATATGTAGTTTTGGTAGATATTAGATGATTAGAAAGAAAATACCTAAGTGGGGGAAATTTTTCTCTTCCTTATTATTCCTGTAATATCTGACACAAATTTAATGTATTTCACCATGTTACCTCAGCCTGAACTTGACTATGCCATTCAAAATTATTTTGCATATATCACATTTGAGACCTTTCTGAAGTATTAAAATACACTCATGTCAAACTATATGAAGACTGTTTTCTTATTTTTCTTTTTCCCACCTTGTAGCTTTGATCCCAACTTCTGATATTACCAGCCATTTTTTACTTATCTAAAGAAGCATATCTTTTCAAGTTTCTCACTTTGACATAAATCCCCTTTCAAATATTTCTACTTTCTCATTTTCTTTCATCAACAGTATTTTACCTAATAGTTGCCTAGCATCCAAACAATTTGACAGTATTATTTGACTAATGTTTCTGTGAAGACCAACTTCCTAGTATTCTCAGTAATTTTTGTATGTTATTTACTTAATGGTAGTTTTTACAATACACAGTAGAAAAGCGTCAGGCTTAACACAGTCTATGCAATTCAGAAAAATCTTACATTGTGCAAAATTGTACACTATAAATATGTAGGCCTGTGGACAATATAGAGTTGGGGCACATCACTCAAAACTGTGCACATTTGTAACCAGAACATTATCAATGAATTAGCTGTCTTATTTAAAATACCATTAGAGCTTTAAAGATTTTTTTAGTTCCTAATAAGTAAATAAAATATTGTAAATATAAGGTTTGTTTGATAAAAAATACCCATGAAGGTGGATGGATAAAAGATGGTATAAAAAAGGGTTGAGGTAAACTGGAAATAATTTAAAAGAACTGCACAATAAGCACTTCAAAATCAGAGGACATGATCAAACTAAGTTGAGAAAGAATAAGGGATGAATGGACTTCATGGATAATACTCCATTCCTCCATGGCCTGGTGCATTTAACTGTTCTAGTGCATATTGCATTCAACTGTTACTCTTTGATGGTAAAAAAAAAATTAGCCTACTAAGAAAAGTTTCATATAGACCTCCATGAATTCCTTATTATAATGACATCACCCTCCATTTTCCAAATGCACATGCTCTCATTCCTCTTATAGAAGTGTGCATCGTGAAAGAGCATGTTGGGTTAAATTATCCATGTGTCTTAACCATATGGACAGCTTAATGCTTGATCTCACCTTTTCCTTTAGAAAAAATGTTGCACATTTCACTTTCATAAGATGAAAATATATAGGTCCATATACAAGTTTTCCTCTATAAGGAAATACTTTCTAATCAAGTATGTTCCTGTAATGAAGTGTTGATGTTATTTTTTTCAGTGGAAATTCTGGGACTATATTTTATGTGAAAGAAAGGTAGAATGTCTCTCTAGCCAGCACAGTAATAAAACCCCCCAGTGTGCACCTGCTGTATAATGTATCACACACTTTCTGTTAAATAAACTTTTGTTAAATAGATTAATTAAAGAATGACTCAGAAATGTAAAAGCTCTCCTATGCAGAGCTTTTATATATAATAAGACCCCAATATATTTCTCTAGTCATTATCTTCTTAAATTACTGTTCAAGGTGACATTTCAAGATCATTATCCATAAAATAGTGGAAATTGTAAAGTAGTCATTTTTAATCAAAGAAATAAAAATCTTATAATTCACTTTTATGATACCAAAATCTAGGTTGTCATTTAATAAAATTGACAATTAAGTATTACAAATGATGGTAAGCATTTATCAGATGGCATATCCTATATAACTATCATTTAATAAATATATAATAACTATACTTGAGAAACACTAAAAAATTAAGCTATTGTAAGAACACAGGAAGATAGAGCATGTGAAATTTCTCTTTTCCACTTTTAGGTATTCCTTCTAACTTATTGGGAAATTTAATATTATCCAGAAAGAAAATTATGCAAAGTATATTATTCATTAATTGTATTTTAAAATAAATAATAATGATAAGAAGTTGGAAAATATTATAACAGTTTTTAGTCTTTATATAACTAAGATAAAAATTTTTTTAAGACAAGAGCTGGAGCCCTGGAGAAGAGTGTAGAAATGAAGAATATAAATAAGAGTAACTGAAAGGGTTCAAAGACAGACAATAGTAAGATATGACAACAGAAAGCCAAAGGATAAAATGGACAAAGTAAGTAGTTGCCTTTATAATAGTAACACTATATGTTAATGGATTGAAGGCCCAATTGAAAACATAGACTGATAGAATGGATTAAAAAAACATGAGCCATAAATTTGTTGTCCACAAGAGACTCACTTTAGATGTAAGGACACAATGAGGCTGAAAGTAAAAGGTTGGAAAAAGATATTCCACACTAATAGCAATCAAAAAAGAGTGGGTATAGCTATACTAAAATAGGATAAAATAGATTTTAAATGCAAAACTGTTATAAGAGATGAAGAAGGTTACTATATATTAATAAAAGAGAGAATTCACCAACAAGAAATAACAATAATAAATATTTATGCACCTATGTTAGGTGCCCAAAAATATATGAGACACACTGGCAAAATTGACGGGAGAAAATGATTTCTCTACAATAATAGTTGGAGACTTCAACTCTACTCTCTGCATTATATAGAACATCTGGACGAAGGATGAATAAGGAAACTGAGAGCTTGAATCTTATGATAATGAACAAGAGCTAATAGACATTTATAGAGCATTATGCACCCAACCAGCAGGATATACATTCTTCTAAAGTGCTCATGGATCTTTCTCCAGGATAGATCATATGTTAGGATAAAAGTCAGATATCAATAAATTTTTTAATTGACAATTTTATTTCAAATTCACAAAAATAAAAGAACAGAAAAAGGCAGCTTAACAAGTTATTGAAACATTAGTACTAAAAAGTTCTTTTTCAGGCACTTTTATCTCATGTAATACCAATTGCTTATAAAAAAAATGGAGAGAAAAAATGCTTAATCGTATTCATCTCATATTACCAACTCCATATTTTTTTTTACCTTTAGAATTAATATACTATAAATTTTGCATTTGCTAAAAAAACATTACAATGTTGTTAACTATAGTCCATAAATCACATTAGTTATATTTTCCCCATGTATCACCACATTCTTAACAACCTGTAGTAGAAGGACATTCCTGGATTTATATTATTAAACACAATCCTCGGGGTTGGATGTAGCTCAACTGGTTGGGCGTCCGTCTCCCATATGGAGGGACCCGGGTTCGATCCCTGGGACCTCCCGGTTAAAATAAATAAATAAATAAATAAATAAATAAATAAATAAATAAATAAATAAACAAACAAACACAATCCTCATCTACTTACAAATGCAGTTATACATTCCCAATATTATCCTCCAGCAATCCTCCATCTAACATTAATCTTCCTAGACCACTTATTTCAGCTACAATCCCATCCATAAATCAACAGTGTTTGTTACATTCATTATAATGTGTTACCATCAAGTCCAATCATTGCCACATATTTACATTTGACCTTATTACATATTCTACATACATCCAGCATCATCTCCTTCTCATCCCACATTCCATCTCCCATCAACTTACACTGTGTAGACCAACTCCATAAGTCTCATTGTTTTTCATTGTATTTCATATCAGTGAGACCATATAATATTCGTCCTTTTGTGTCTGGATTATTTCACTCAACATAGTATCCTCAAGGTTCCTCCATGTTTTCATGTGCTTCTTCAACTGATTTCTTCTTACAGTTGAATAATATTCCGTTGTATGAATATACCACATCTTGTTTATCCATTCATCAGTTGACGGACACTTAGGTTGTTTCCAACTTTCAGCAATTGTGAATAATAACGCTATGAACATTGGTGTGCAAATATCTGTTCGCATCTTTGATTTCAGCTTTCTGAATATATTCCTAGTAGCAGGATTGCCGGATCATATGGCAGTTCTCTATTTAGTTTCCTGAGGAACTGCCAGATTATCTTGTCACAGAGATTGCACTGTTTTATACTCCCACCAACAGTGAAAGAGTATTTCTATTTCTCCATTTCCTCTCCAGCACTTGAAGTTTTCTATTCTTTTAATAATGGCAATTCTGTGTGGTGTGAGATGATATCTCCTTGTAGTTTTGATCTGCATTTCCCTAATAACTAGTGATGTCTTTTGACCATTAGTATTTCCATTCTAGAAAAATGTCTGTTCAATTCTTTTGCCCATTTTTAAATGGGGTTGCTTATCCTTTTGTCCTTAAGTTTGTGATCTCTTTACATAATATTGAGATCAATCCCTTATCAGATATATGGTTTCTGAATATTTTTCCACTTGAGTAGGCTGGCTTTTTACATTCTTGACAAAACCTTTTGAAGAACAACTTATTTAGTTTTGAGATAGTCCCATTTCTCTATTTTATCTTTTGTTACCCATGCTTTTGGTGTAAGGTTCAAGAAACTACCACCAACTGCATGATCTCAAGATGTTTCCCTTCATTTTCTCCCAGGAGTTTTATGATTCTAGATTTTATATTTAGGTCCTTGATCCATTTTGTAGTAATTTTTGTATAAGGTGTAAGATAAGGGTTGTTTTTCTTTATTTTAGGTATGGATATCCAGTTTTCCAAGCACCATTCGTTGAATAGGCTGTTCTGACCCAGGTGAGTGGGTTTGACAGTCTTGTCAAAAATCACTTGCCCATAGATGTGACAGTCAATTTTTGAGTTCTTGTTTCCATTGGTCAACTGGTCTATCTTTATGCCAGTACCATGCTGTTTTTACCACCATAGCTAGAAAATATGCTTTAATGTTTGAAAGTAAGAGTCCTTCAACTTCGTTCTTCTTTTTAAAGATATTTTTGGCTATTTGAGGACCCTCATCCTTACAGGTAATGTGACAATTGGCTTTTCCAATTCTACAAAGATCATCATAGGTTTCTTTTAGCAATATTTATAGTTTTCTGAATACAGTTCTTTTATGTCCTTAGTTAAATCTATTCTAAAATATTTTATTATTTTAGTCACTATTATAAATGGATATTTTTTTTGATTGCTATTAGTGTGGAATATAATTTTCCAACTTTCACATTCAGCCTGATTGTGTCCTTGTGTCTAAGACAAGTCTCTTGTAGACAAAAAATTTGTGGTTCATGTTTTTTATCCATTCTATCAGTCTATGTTTTTAATTGGGCATTCAATCCATTAACATTTAGTGTTACTATTATAAAGGCACCACTTATTTAATCCATTTTTTTCCTTGGCTTTCTGTTGTCATATCTTATTATTGTCTTTCTTTTAACCTTTCCAATCTCTCTTACTTATGTTATTCATTTCTACACTTTTCTTCAGAGCTCTCTTCCTTGTCTTTTCCTACTAGGCTGTAACACATCCTTTAATATCTTTTATAGATTTGATCTCTTGGTAACATACTCTGTCAGTTTTTCTTCATCTGTAAAGACTTTAAACTTGCCTTCATTTCTGAAGGATAATTTTGTTGGGTAGAGAAACTGTTTTTCTCTTACAGTGCATTAAATATATAGTACCACTGCCTCCTCGCCTCCACGATTTCTGAAGAGAGATCAGCACTTAACCTTATTAAGGGTCCCTTGTAAATAAAACATTGTTTTTCTCTAGCTGCTCTCAAAATCTTCTCTTTGGCTTTTTACAATCTGAATAGTAGATGTCTCGGAGTAGGTCTATTAGGATTGATTCTGTTTGGAGTACGTTGTCCTTCTTGAATATCAATAGTCATCTTTCAAAAGGGCTGGAAAATTTTCAGTCAGTGTTTCCTCAAATATTCTTTCTACCCCTTTTCTGTTCTCTTCTCTTCTGGGACACCTATAATGCATATGTTTGTGCATTTCATGTTGTCATTCAGTTCCCTGATACCCTGTTAAATTTTTTGCCTTCTTTTCTCTTTCTTCTCCTGTCTTTTCAATTTCAAATGCCTTGTCTTCAAATTCACTTATTCATTCTTCTAACATTTCAAATCTGTTGTTACATGCCTCTAATGTGTCTTATCCATTGTATCTTTCATCCCCATAAGCTCTGTTACTTTCTTTTGCAGGCTTTCAAATTGTTCTTTATGTTCACACAGTGTCACCTTAATATCCTTTATCCTTTAGTTTAATTTTTTCTAAAGCTTTAATATTACCCTATTTAAGTAGTCAAAACTGTGATGGAGCTGCTAATGAGACCTGACCAGGACTACTGTGCCTGATAAACAATTGGGAGAGACCAGTCTGTCTTCTCTTTCTTTCCTGACTGGCCAGCAAATGGTGATCCTCAGCAAACCCTTCCACGGAGATGAATCCTTCAATTTCAACTACCTCTTCTGAGCTAGAAAGTTATGGTAGTTACATGGGCCAAAGAGAAAACACTGTCAGCCCTCCATTGCAACCTTCTTTTCCCAGGAAGGAATCTGTCCTTTCCCTCTCTATGGCCACTTAGCCACAGGTTTTACCAAGGCTGTTTGCTTTGGGGGTGGGGTATGGGTGTTGTTCCCATCTCAGGGGTATCAACTCATGGTTTTCCCTTAGGCCTCTCTGTCTCTGCATCCTGAATTCCTTCTGGACAATGTGTGCAGCACTTTCCTGTCCTGAAGGTGTCCTCAAAGCAGCTTTATTGAACTTGCCTTCTCCCCAACCTTGCAAGAGAACTGTGCTCTGCCTGAAGTATTCTGACACAATCTTCCCAGATCTCAATAAATTTAAAAACATTGAAATTATACAAAACACTTTCTCTGATCATAATGGAATTAATAACAGGTAGAAACATAGAAATTGTTAAAATATGTGGATTTTATACAATACGCTCTTAAAAATCAGCGGGTCAAAGAAGAAATTGCAACGTACATCAGTAAATTCCTGAAGACAAATATAAATGGGAACACAACATGTCAAAACTTATGGTATACAGCAAAGGTATTGCTGAGAGTGAAATGTACAGTGCACAATGCTTGTGTTAAATAAGAAGAAAGAGTTAAAATTGATCTAACTGCACACCTGGAAGAATGAGAAAAAGAATATCAAACCAATCCCAAAGAAAGTAGAAAGAAAGAAATAAGAAATATAAGAGTAGAAATAAAACAAATGGAGAAATAAAAAAAATAGAGAAAAATCAACAACTAGAAGTTGGTTCTTTAAGAAGATTAATAAAATCAATAAACTCTTAGCTAGATTAACAGAGAAAAAATAGAGAAGGTGCAATGAAATGAAATAAAAAATGAGAAGGGTGACATTACCACTAGCCCAGCAGAAACAAAAGAGATCATAAAAGGATACTATGAACAATGGTATGTCAACAAACTAAACAATGTTGATTAAATTTCTGCAATTTCTGCAGTAGCATGAACAAATGACACTGAACTGAGGAAGAAATAGAAGACCTCAACAAACAAATCACATGTAAAGAAATTGAACAGTCATCAAAAACGTACCTAAAACTGAAAGTTCAGATGGCATCACAGGTGAATTCTACAAATTAATTAAAGAAGGTATAATACTAATCTTGCTCAAACTCTTGCACAAATTTGAACAAGAAGGAATTCTATGAAACTCATTCTATGAAGCTAACATCACCTTAACACCAAAGCCAAATAAAGATATTATGAAACAAGAAAATTACAAACTAATTTATTTAATGAATATGGATACAAAAATCCTTAGCAAAATACTTGCTTAACCGTATCCAAAAACAAATTTTAAAAATTATACATCACGATCAAGTGGGCTTTATAACAGATATGCAAGAGTGGTTCAACATAAGAAAGTTAATAAGTATAACATACCACATTAACAAATTGTAGAAGAAGAATCATATGATTATTTCAATAGATGCAGAAAAGCCATTTGATAAAATACAACATCCTGTCTTGATAAAAACTCTCCAAAAAGTAGGAATAGAAGAAAAATTTCTCAATACAATATAGGGCATATATTAAAAACCCACAGCTAACAAGGTACTCAGTGAAGAAAGACTGAAAGCTTTCCCACTGAGATTGGGAACAAGAAAAGGTGGCTCACTTTCCCCACTGTTATTCAATATTGTACTAGAAGTTCTAGCTAGAGCAATTTGTTAAGAAAAAGAAATAAAAGACCCCCAAATAGGAAAGAAGATGTAAAATTTTTGCTATTCCCTAATGATATGAATCTAAACTTAGAAAATCCTGAAAAATCCACAAAAAAAAACTATTAGAACTTACAGATGATTTCAGAAACATGGTGGGATAAAATATTACTATGCAAAAATCAATAGCGTTTCTATACACTACTAATGAGCAATCTGAGGAGGAAGGGAGGAAAAAATCCCAGTTACAATAGTGACTAGAAGAGTCAAATATTTTGGAATAAATTTAACCAAGGATATAAAGGAACTGTATTCAGAAAACTAGAAACATTGGTAAAAGAAACCAAAGATGACCTAAATAAATAGAAGGATGTTCCGTGCTCATGGGTTCGAAAACTAAATATCATTAAGATGTCAATTCTATCTAAACTGATCTACAGATTTATCACAATCCTGACAAAAATTCCAATATCTTTCTTTGTAGAATTGTAAAAGCCTATTGTCACATTTATCTGTAAGGATGAGGGTCCTCGAATAGCCAAAAATATCTTTTAAAAGAAGGACTCTCACTTTCAAACTTTAAAGCACATTTTTTAGCTACAGTGGTAAAAACAGCATGGTACTGGCATAAAGATAAACAGGTTGACCAATGGAATCAAGAACTCAAAAATTGACCATCACATCTATGAGCAAGTGATTTTTGACAAAACTGTCAAACCCACTCAGCTGAGTCAGAACAGCCTATTCAACAAACGGTGCTTGGAAAACTGGATATCCATACCTAAAAGAAAGAAAGACGACCCTTACCTTACACCTTATACAAAAATTACTTCAAAATGGATCAATGACCTAAATATAAAATCTAGAATCATAAAACTCCTGGGAGAAAATGTAGAGAAAGATCTTCAAGATCTTGTGTTTGGTGGCAGTTTCTTGGACCTTACACCCAAAGCAAGAGCAATAAGAAAAAAAAAAGTAAATGGAACTGCCTCAAAATTAAATACTTTTGTATTTCAAATGACTTTGTTAAGAAAGTGAAAAGACATTCAACTCAATGGGAAGAAATCTTTAGAAAACAGATATTTAATGAAGGATTGATATTCATGTTATATAAGGAGATCACATAACTCAGTGAGAAAATGACAAGCAACACAATTTTTAAAAATAGTAAAAGAATTGAATAGATATTTTTTTGAAGTGGAAATACAAATGGTCAAAAAACACATGAAAGATGTTCAACATCTCTAGCTCTAAGGGAAATGTAGGTCAAAAGTACAATGAGATACCATCTCATGTCATATAGAGTGGCCATTATTTAAAGAAACAACAAAAAACTACAAATGCTGGAGATGTGGAGAAATAGGAAAAATCCTTCATAGTTAATGTGAGTGTAGAATGGGGCAGCCTCTGTGGAAGATGATTTGGTGTTTCCTCAGCAAACTAAATAGAAAACTACCATATGATCTGGCAATCCCACTACTAGGAATATATTCAGAATTCTGAAAGTAAGGTCGTAAGCAGATATTTGCACACTGATCTTCATAGCAACATCATTCACAATTGCTAAAAGATGGAAATAATCTAAGTTTCCTTCAACTGATGAATGGATAAACAGCATGTGGTATATTCATACAAGGGAATATTACTCAGTATTCAGCTGTAAGAAGAAATCAGTTGGAGAAGCACATGACAACATGGAGGAAACTTTGGAATACCATGTTACATGAAATAAGCCAGACACAAAAGAGTGAATATTGTATGGTCTCTCTGATGTGAACTAAATAAAATGAGTAGACTTACGGAGTTGGACTATGAAGTATAGGTTGGTGAGAGATGGAATGTGGGATGAGAAGGAGGAGATGATGCTGGATTTATGAAGAATGTTTAATAAGGTCAAATGAAAATATGTGGTAATTGTTGGACTTTATGGCAATAGGTTATAATGAATGTAACAAACATTTGATTTATGGATGGGATTGTGGCTGAAATGAGTAGTCTAGGGAGATTAATGTTAGTTGGATGACACCTAGAGAATAATATTGGGAATGTATAACAATGATTTTGGCAGTAAATGAGAATTGTGGTTAATAATATAAATATAGGAATGTTCTACTACAAGGTGTTAAGGATGTGGTGATATATGGGGGGAATATAACTAATGTAATTTTTAGAGTATAGTTAACAAAAACATTGTAATGTTTTGTAGCAAAAGCAAAGTTGGTACTGCAATAATGCTAAAGGTAAAAAAAAAAGAATTTGTTTTTTTGAGATATAAATATGATGAAGCATTTTTTCATTGTTAAGTAAACCATGACTATGTCATTTAACTAATCTCTGTTCATCTGTGTATCTTTCTGAACACTAGAGGAACAATTTAGTTAGTAGTTGTAATTTGATGAGATAAAAGTGTCTGGACAAAACCTTTTAGGAGTAATGCTTCTATTACTTGTTGAAATGCTTTTTTCTGTTATTTTATTTTTTTGAATTTGAAATAAAATTATTTAAAACAATAACAATTCTTTTAGTTATTTAACTAGCCCTATCCATCCTTCTATCTATAGATAAATATTCTACTGTGCTTCTATTTAAAAAATGAAAATATAAATGTAAATAAAATAAGCACATAAAATTATATATATAATCCCATAATTATTCTGATAATGTCTGATCTAACTATTCTTCCACATGAAAATAATCTTCAAGACAACTGAGCTGTTGTGCCATATCCCCTGGATGAATGTGGTATGTCTGCCCAGTATGGTCCAAAACCTTCTGATGAGCCATAGAAAGATTCCAGAATTGAGGTTATCAGTTATCTAGTTTACAGAAGAAAAAAGTAATAGTTAAGTCTCCAAAGAGAGTGTAATAGTCTGTGAACAAATGCAACAACTTTACTTTTAGATGAATTAAATGTACATATAGAAACCAGAAACAAGGGTAATTGTGTTTCAAAGGATTTATGAAGTTATTGCTAGACCTATACTTTCTGTTGTAGTAGCAGTTATCACTCATCAGTCAGTGTATGGAATTCCATAGACTCTCTTCTTCATAGTAAGGTTCCCAGGAAAAGAAAGTTTGCCCTGAGTAGGTCTAAGAGAACTGTCTACAGCTCAAGACACCAAAAGAAAAGATTATTTCCTTTATTCTATCAGAAGTCATTCAGTATCTATTCTGAGCCAGTAAATTAATGGTCTTGCATATCAAGGACAGAGTCCCCTGTGTTGAAGTTGGTTCAACACAGTTACAGATCATCAAATCAGATGCACAAGAATGGGAAATCTTGCATAGGATCAAGCTTTACTAATAATTTCAAGAATAGGCTATCAAAAGGCACCAACAAGTTTTGGAGAGGTTTGGGACATTCCCCATGCTTCCCTACACCCTTCTTTTCAGTATTGGATATGCACTGCCTGGCCCAGAAAAAAGGATGAGAGCTCCAAGGGATACGGGCAGGTTTCCTCACATGGTGAGGAGCATTTAAATTATTTAAGCTATGAAATATCTTTATTTTACACCCCCAAGAGTGTATAGCTTATGTAACATTCTCTAGAGAGCCATAACCTATAGTCTAGGTTTATGTATTATCAATAATCCTTCAGTTAGGGGCATCCTTACAAGGATATTAAATATATAAGCCTTTTCTTTGAAGTGTATAAGAGAATAGAAGACAGGCAACCTGTCTTCTTTTTCTCCCAACAGCATTACCCACTCCTTCCAAAGGTAGAGATCGGATTGTAGGCCAACTGCTTGAACTCCTCCAGCCCAGTGATCTAACCAGGGAGACAAGCAAGTGCAATCAATGTGGCAGTACCGTGTGCTTAGCCTGCAGTCATGATCATCATAGCTGATATTCACTGAATGTTTACTTCACGGAAGACACTGCTCTAAATGCTTTTTCTCTAACAGGTCATTCACTCCTCACAGCACTACCATATAGCAGGTATAGATGAAACTAATGGACAATCTGTTTAAGAAACTTACCTAAAGTACATAGCAAATAAGTGATAAGACTTGAAGTTAGGTAAAATATTTCCATTTATTTAAGCAATTGTATACTGCCTTATGATGCTAAAGAAATTATAGAGTACATAAACTTGGCCATTGGAAAGCATAAGGAAAGAAAGAATTGAAAGCATGAGAAAGAGCAGATGTTGCATGAACTGAGTTCTGAATAATGACAGCTAATATGTGGGGGAAAGGCAAAGATGTCAGTGTTTGCCAATGTGGTACTTAGTTCCATAACTTTTACTGAAGGTTTATTTACATTAAACAAATTGCTTCTAAATTTAGGTCTATTTCCTAAGGGGAAATTTTACATTTTCCTGAGATCTGCTTAAAGAACAAGCACATTTTCTTTTTTCAACCTCCCCAAACTAAATAAATATTCAATTCATAAATTACTTACGATCCTTCTCAACATCATGCTTCATTTAATCAAATATTATAGAAGTGGATGTAAGCCAAATGTTTCTAAACCAACTAGAAAATTATTTAATAAGGTAATTAGTTATTTTCTAATTTGCCTATGTTGGGTATTCAGAAGTTTTTACAGTTTAGAAGCACAATTCCTTAAAGAGTTATCTTGCTAGCCCATTGCTCACTGTATATTTAAGGAATTCTCCATTGGTATTCCATAGCAGTTGCACCATTTTATACTTCCACCAGAAATGTACTATTGGCCAGTTTTCCTAGCTGATAGAAAACTCTTTATTCACAAATGAACTGATTGTTTATGTAAAATTATTTACATGAGGAATCTATATAAAGAAAACTGTATAAACCAATTGTATTTGTACATAGTAGAACGAAATAATTGGAAATATTATATTAAAATAATTAAATAAAAAATAGTATACAAAATTGCCAAGTGAAAGTGATTGGACAGACTTTCTAGATAATGACACCGTGTGAAGGCGATTTGAGGCATCCTACACCCTAAACCTGTCTACTGAATCCGTGTGAGATCAGCAGAAGAACTGCCCAGGTGAGCCTACTACTGCAATTGTTGAGTCATAGAATCATGATCAAAGATTATGGTTGTTATTTTAGGCAATTAAATTTTGGAGAGGATCACTATGCAGCAGAAGTATGTGATTCAACTCTTTTAGCCACATCATACAATTTTTGATATGTTGTGTTGTAGTTATTATTCAGTTCAAAATAGATCCTAATTTCCTATGCAAATTTTTCATTGGACTTGATAGTTTAGAAGTGTATTGTTAATATTTCAAGTAATTATTTTTATTGTTATTGAGTTTCAACTTTATTCCTTTCCTTGAAATTTGAGACTTGTTATATGGCTTAAATAATGAATTAGGTTGGCTAATGCTTCACTTCTACTTGAAAATAATATTTATTTGGCAGTGATTTATTATAGAGGTCTATAAATATTAATTAAAGTTAATTGATCGTGTTGTTGAAACATTTTATATCCATACCAGTTTTGGTCTATCAATTTTAGATATGGCCTTTAAATCTCCAATAATCACTGGGTTTATCTATTTCCCCCTTTATTTCAGTAATGTTTTATTTGACATATTTTGAAGCTCTGCTGTTACATATAAACATAGACATAGCAGTCCTATCCTTTTAAGACAAATGATTAATATAAAATAATAAGAAAATTAAATCATTGTGATTTAACTACTGTGCTCTATGCTATTTTCTCCTTTCTTGAACTGCAATTGAACCAAGACTAAAATAATAAAATAGCTCTAAACCACAAGTCTACCTGTCAGGCACTTTTTATGTTGTTTGTAATCATTAAAAGGTTTCAAGATAGTATTCTTCCCATTTTAAAATATAGATTATGGCTTGTAATAGATGTTTGAATCAATGAAGACTTGTGTGACTGCAGAAGTCTTCTCACTATATACAGGGAGAAAATTGTTTTTATTGAATTATCTAATGCCTGTTTAAATAGCTTAAATTCAGTCACAAATATGTATTATGAAGTTTTTAGTATTTTTGTCTCAATTTTGGAGTTTCTTTTAAAGTTCATCATCACTGATTGTCCAGCCTGGGCTTTAACCTGTCCATACCCATTATAAAATGCTTTGCAATTCATCACTTACTGAATTGTCACAGACCATGATCTTGTAAAACATCTTGTTTTTACATTGTAAATGAGTGAGCTAAAAGCCACAGTCCAATATAGTCTTAGTTTTATTTTTGAGACCAATTTGGCAAAAGACATATGGAATATTTTACATGGATATAAAAATCCCTTTAAACATTTGAATTTTTTCTTAAAACTTCTGTTACCCAAAACAAAATTTCTTTTAAAACTAAGTTTCCATAGTCATGTCAAGTTTTGATTCCAAGGATATGCAGAAAAAAAGTAAACATTTAAGTAAATTAATGCCAACCTATGTTTTTCCTGCCCTTTGAGATAAAAAAAAAAGATTGACTCAAAGTACTTTCCAGTGAGTTCAAACTGTGCCTCCAGATTTTTCCAATTTCTTCAGACTTTATGATCATTTTGATTCTGAAGTCCTGCTTAGGTTGAATAAATTTTGGGATCATCTAAATAGCCAACATTATTATCTTGTTCAGCATTTTGTTGTTTCAGATGTGGATTGCCATCCTTTTCCTTCATTTACACCAAACTTCTTACAGAAGACTTTTGAGTATATAAAGGATTACTGAATTATACACACATGATTTAAAATTCATTGTTAAATATTGAAGTTCCTAAAGATCCATTCCAAATCTTAAGCACTAGATTCTCACTATGAAGCAAGTCACTTTTTGCCTATGTTCCTTATTTTTATTCTCTCTTACCTCCAGTTTCCTGTTCATTTCTAATACAAAGCACTTTATTTGTGTCTTCTGTCATGGGCAGACTTTCTAAATAACATTTGTAAATGTCTTTCAAGATATTTTTCCTCCAACAAACACACTTTCCTCCTTAAATTCTGCATTAGTTGTTCAGATAGTACATTTTTCGTCTCACTACAATTACATCACTTTTTATTTAATTGTCTCACCACCAGTGCAGAAATGGCTAGACTGGGCTCACTGGTATGGATCTCATGGCTAGAATGTAAATCAGGAATATTCAACCTAGAAAAACATGGAGCCCTGAGATACTGAGAGTCAGATGAAATCAAAGGCTAAATCTAGAAGGTCAGAAGTGAAAATACAAGTTCCACAAAATCATGTGTACAAAACCAAATAAGAATAAAGTGAAACAGAACACAGTAGAAACCAAGAAGGTAATTTGATCTTGAGTATTATTGAGAACAGTGGTTGACATCTGCTGCTTTCTTTCTTCTACTTCTTAAATGAACCTGTACTTTCCACATACATAGTCTGTGGTGATGATTTATATATGACTTATGCCTGAAGACAGGTAGACAAATCTAGATATGGGAGGAGAAGTGGCAGATATAATTGTATAAATTAAGATAATAGGCATAATTTTTTTCTTTTTCTTTTTGCAAAAAATAATTTAGCACTGTAGTTAAAAAAAAATTAAAAACCTAGATGAAATAGCCAAATTTCTAGAAACAAGATGAAACAAAATTTGAATAGCACTATATCTATTTAAGAAACAGAATTTGATATAAAAAAAACTTCCCACAAAGAAACCTTGAAGCCTGGATTGTTACACTGGTAAATTCTCCAAATATTTAAGGAAGAACAAGCACCATTTTTTCAAAAACTTTTCATAAAATTGAAAAGGCGGTTATACATCCCAATTTATTTTATGGGACAGCTTAATCCTGACACCAAAAGTAGATAAAGGCATTACAATAAAATGAAAACAACTTACCTATATTCCTCCTGAAAACAGATGTAATAACTATTTTGGAACCTTGAATCTAGTAGTGCCTAAGGAAAATAATACTTCATTATCAAATAGAGTTTACCAGGAATGCAAAGTAGGTATAACATTCAAATACCAATCACTGTAAGTTTAATGTTATAACTACAATATTAAAGAAATCAAGGGAAATTTGTATGATCATTTAAATAGATACAGAAGAAAGTATTAGACAAAATTAAATACCCAGTTGTGATAAAACACTTTTCAAACTAGAAATAGAAGAGAATTTCCTTTATCTGATAAATGATGTCTACAATTAATCTACCAACAATATCATACCTAATAGTGAAATATTGAACACTTTCACCTTAATATCAGAAAAAGGCAAGGATGTTCACTCTCACTACATCCAGTCATCACTGGACATAAATATCTTTCTACCAAAAGTAAAACACCTCTTCCTCTTGGTCACTCCATCCATACCACACTAGTCTTCCTGTAATTCCTCAGATATTCCCAGCACAACATACCCACTTTAGATCTGGGAACTAAGTGGCTTTTCCGCTAAGAATTATCTTCCCTTAACAGCCATATGGCTTTCTCTCACCTCTTTAAATTCTTTCTTTAAATGTCATCTCTCAATAAGGCTTGCTAAGATGACTTTACTTAACATTTCACCTTGTTCTCTACATTCTGTCTGGATCACCATAAACCTACTACATATTTTCTTTTACATAGAACATTTCAATATCAAACTTAATATATATATTTAATTTATGATGTCTGAATTTTTGCCTTTCATCCTTTAATACAATATAAGCCCCTGAGTACAGAGATATTTCTTTTGTTTACTGCTTTATCACAAGTGCTTACAACATACTGTCAATATTAAGAAAAAAAAAGGTTAAATAATCTTTAAAAACATGTCATACTGCAGTCAAAGATTTTGGATTTACTTATAGCTTTGGAGAGCATTTATCAATTTCTGTTCCCAATTTTAAAAATTACAGTATGGGGTTCTGGGAAGATGGTGTCAGAGTAGTCAGGCAGGGCTCAACTCTCTCACAAAAACAACACAGAATGGGCCAAACAGTGCTCAAGGGACCTGTTTTTGGGGGTCAGCAGAGCAGAACACTACTGTACAACTCCCAGGAGGGCAAAGGACAGAGAGACGAAGAAGCCAAACAACAAACACGAGTTACCAAAACCCTGTCGTAGCTGGGAAAGGCTCCTACCCACCACCACCAAGACATTAAGCCTTGATAAAACTCCTGGATCACTGCAGTCGACTGAGAGGGGAACAGATGTCTTCTTCCCTGTTGGTTGTTACAAGGGAAGAGAGAAAGTGAGTGGGAGGGCTCCTCTTCAGTGAAATTGGCCAGCAGAGCCCACTTTAAATCTTGGATTGGGGCCAGACCAGAAACACAGGAGAGCAGAGGTAGAAAAAAATACCTCTGTGGAAGGGTTTGCCAAATGCCATCTGCTTGGTGGCCAGGAAGTTGCAAGTAGAAAAACTGATTTTACATCTCTCTTTAGCTCCCTGGAAGAAAAACTACACCCCAATAATGAGACCCTTGTCCAATTTTGATAAGTTAAATGGGGCAATTTTAAAGACTTAGAATAAGTTGAAACAAAAGTCAAAGAAAAACACATTAGGCAGGAGAGAGAAATTGATTATCAGAGTAAATTCACCAATGTATTCAGATACCCAGGCATCAGCAAAAATTACAAGCCATACTAGGAAACAGGAAGATATGGCCCACTCAAAGGAACAAACCAAATAAAACCTGATGAGACACAGGATTTAGGACAACTAATCAATGATAAGAATCCAAAGAATTGAAGGAAAATCTGACTAAAGAGATAAAATATATTAAGAGGACACTGGGTGAGCAAAAAGAACAATTTGAAAGACTACAAGAAAAGTATCAGAGCTTATGGGAATGAAAGGCATGATGGATGAGATTAAAAACACAGTAGAGGCACATAACAGCAGATTTGATTTGCTCAAAGACATAATGAGTTATTTCAAGGACAGAACATCTGGACTGGAAAAGACAGGAGACCAGAAAGAGAAAAGAATGAAAAAAAATGGTACAGGGTCTCAGAGAATTGAATGACAATGTGAAATGCACAAACATAGGTGTTATTGGTGCCTCAGAAGAAGAGAATGGAAAAGGAGCAGAAAGAAATTTTAGGAAACAATGACTGAAAACTTCCCAACCATTATGAAAGTCATAAATATCAATATTCAAGAAGGACAATGCACCCCAAACAGAATAAATTCAAATAGGCCTACTCCAACATACCTACTCTCCAGAATGACAAATATCAGAGTTAAAGAGATGATTCTGAAAACAACAAGAGGAAAACAATGCCTCACATACAAGGGAACCTAAATAAGATTAAGTGCTGACCTCTCAAGAGAAACAATGGAGGTGAGAAGAAAGTGGTATGATGTATTTAAGGTATTGAAGGAAAAAACTAGCCATCAAGAATTCTATATCTGGCAAACTGTCCTTCATAAATGAAGGTGAGTTTAAACTCTTCAAGACAAACAAAAATTGAGACAGTATGCTAACAAAAGAGCAGATTTACAAGAGATACTAAAAGGAGTGCTACAGCCTGAAAAGGAAAAACAAATGCGAGAGACTTGGAGAAGAGTGTAGAAAATGAAGATTATTTGGAAATGTAAATTAAAAGGTAAAAAAAAAACAACAGACAATAGTAAGATATGACAACAGAAAGCCAAAGACAAAGTGGCCAAAGTAAGTAATGCATTTACAGTAATATCATTGAGGGTTAATGCCTTGAACTCCCCATTCAAGACATAGACTGATAGAATGGATTAAAAAAAATATGAGGTTATCTGTATGCTATCTACAAGACACCCAGTTGTAAGGGCACAACCAGGTTGAAAGTGAAAGGTTGGAAAAGCACACAAATAGCAACCAAAAAAAAAAAGCTGGAGTAGCAATACTGATATTGGAAAAAAAATAGATTTTAAATGCAAAAACTGTTATAAGGGATGAAGAAGATCATTATATATTAAGGGGCAATTCACCTAGAAGAAATAGCTATAATAAATATTTTTGCACGCAAGATACACAAGCGAAACTGAAGGGAGCAATAGACATCTCTACACTAATAGTTGGAGACTTCAATACACCACTCTCATATTTGATAGATCATCTGGACAGAGTACAAATAAAGAAACCAAAAGCTTGAGTACTATGATAAATGAACTAAACCTAATAGACATTTATAGAGCATTACACCCCAAAACAGCAGCACATACATTCTTTTCAAGCACATATGGATCCTTCTCTAGGGTAGACCATATGATGGGTCACAAGACAGTTCTTAATAAATTTAAGTTTGAAAGTACACAAAACACTTTCTCTGATCATAATGGAATGAAGCTGGAAATCAATAATGGATGGAAAAAGGGAAAATTCATAAATATATGGAGATTAAATAAGAAAAATAATCAGCAGGTGAAAGAAGAAATTGCAAGAGAATTCAGTAAATTTCTTGAGGTGAAAGAAAATGAGAGCACAACATAACAAAATCTATGGGACACTGCAAAGGCTGTGCTGAGAGGGAAATTTATAGACTTATGCTTACATTATAAAAGAAGAAAGAGGTAAAATTGAAGATCTAACTGCAAACCTAGAGGGACTGGTAGCAGAACAGCAAACTAACTACAAATAAATCCAAAGGAAAGAAATAGTAAAGATCAGAGCAGAAATAATGAAATTGAGAACCAAAAAATAGAAACTACAAAATCAAAAATTGGTTATTTGAGAAGATCAACAAAATTGCCAAACCCTAGCTAGAGTGACAAAGAATAAAAGAGAGAAGACGCAAATAAATAAAATCAGAAATGAGAAGGGGGACATCACCACTGACCCCACAGACATAAGAGAGATCATAAGAGGATACTATGAACAACTGTATGCCAATAAAGTAGACAATGTAGACAAGATGGACAAATTCTTAGAAACACAAATAACCTACACTGACCCTAGAACAAATAGAAGACCACAACAAACCAATTACAAATGAAGAGATCGAAACAATCATCAAATCCTCCCAAAGATGAAAAGTCCAACCAGATAGCTTCACAAGGGAATTCTGCAAATCATTCAAAAATGATCTAATACCAATCTTGCTCAAGATCTTTTAAAAAATTGGACAGGAAAGAATGCTACAGAACTCATTCTATGAAGCCAACATCACCCTAATACCAAAATCAGATAAAGATACTATGAAAAAAGAAAACTACAGATTAATATCTCTAATAAATATAGATGCAAAAGTCCTCAACAAAATACTTTCAAACCAAATCCAAAAGCTCATTAAAAGAATTATATACCACGATCAAGTGGATTTTATCCCAGATATGCAAGGGCGGTTCAACACAAGAAAAGCAACTACAGTAATAAACCACATTGATAAATTGAAGAAGAAAAATCACCTGATCTTCTCGATTGATGCAGAAAAAGTACTTGACAAAATACAGCATCCTTTCTTGATAAAAACACTTCAGAAGATAGCTATAGAAGGAAACTTTCTCAGTGTGGTAAAGTGCATATATGAAAAAACTACAGCTAGTGTTGTACTCAACAGTGAAAGACTGAAACCTTCCCCCTGAGATTAGGAACAAGACAAGAATGCCCACTGTCACCACTGTCATTCAATATTGTGCTAGAAGTTCTAGCTAGAGCAATTAGGCTAGCTAAAGAAATAAAAATCACTCAAGTAGGAAAGGAAGAAATAAAACGTTCACTATTTCCTGATGATATGATCCTATATCTAGAAAATCCTGAAAAATCCACAAGAAGCTATTAGAACTAATAGAGAAGTTCAGCAAAATGATGGGATACAAGATTAATACACAAAATTCAATAGTATTTCTATACACTAGTTATGTGTAATCTGAGGAGGAAATCGGAAAAAAAATTCCATTATAATAGTGAGGAAAAGAATCAAATATTTAGGAAAAAACTTAACTAATGACGTAAAGGACCTGTATTCAGAAAACTACAAAACATTGCTAAAAGAAACCAAAGAAAACTTGAATAAATGGAAGGACATTCTGTGTTCATGTACTGGAAGACTAAATATGTTAAGATGTCAATTCAATCCAAACTGATTTACAAATTCAACACAATCCCAATAAAAATCCCAACAGCCATTTTTGCAGAAATGGAAAAGCCAATTATCAAATTTATTTGGAAGGGTAGGGGCCCCAAATAGCCAAAAAAATGTCTCTAAAATGAAAAACAAAATTGGGTGACTTTCACTTCCAGACTTTAAATTACATTACTTAGCTACAGTGGTAAAAACAGAATGGTACTGCATAAAGACAGACACATTTACTAATGGAACCAAATCAAGAACTCAGAAATAGACCTTCATATCTATGGTCAAGTGATTTTGACAAGGCTACCAAGCCCCCAGCTGGGCCAAAAGAGTCTATTCAACAAATGGTGCTGAGAGAACTGGATATCCATATCCAAAAGAAAGAATGAGGACCCCTATTTCACACCTTATACAAAAATTAACTGCAAATAGATCAAGGACCTAAATATAGAAATTAGAACCATAAAACTCCTAGAAGAAAATGTAGGAAAACATCATCAATATCTTATGGTAGGCAGTAGTTTCTTAGGCCTTACACCCAAGGCACGAGCAGCAAAAGGAAAAATAGATAAATGGGATCTCCTCAAAATTAAATGCTTTTGCACCTCAAAGGACTTTGTCAAAAGGGCAGAAAAGCTGCAGACTCTATGGGCAAAAATATTCAGAAATCACATATCTGATATGTGTTTAATATCCATGATATATAAAGAGATACTCACTCAACAATAAAAAGACAAACTATGTGATTAAAAAATGAGCAAAAGACAATTGTCCAAAGAAGAAATACAAATGGTGAATAAACATTAAAAAATGTTCATGATCACTAGCAATTCTGGAAATGCAAATCAAAACTACAATGAGATATCATTTCACACCATTAGAATGGCCACTCTTAAAAGGTAGGAAAACTACAAGTATTGGAGAGGATATGGAGAGATAAGAACACTTATTCACTGTTGGTGGAAATGTAAAATGGTACAGCCACTGTGGAGGACTATTTGGCAGTTCCTAAGGAAGTTTAATATAGACTTGCCATGGGACCCAGCAATATTATTTTAGGTATATACTCAGAACTGAGAGCAGTAACAAGAACAGACATCTGCACACCAATGTTCATTTTGGTGTTATTAACAATTGCCAAAAGATGGAAACACCTCAGGTGCCCATCAAACAATGAATGGATAAACAAATTATGGTATATATACTCGGAGGACTATTATGCATCTGTAAGAAGAAATGAAGTGGTGAAGCATATGAAAGCATGGATGAATCTGGAGGACATTATGTTGAGTGAAGCAAGCCAGACACAAAAAGACAAATACTGTATGATTGCATTATTATGAACTAAATATATTGTGTAAACTCCTGGAGTTAATTAGAATATAGGTCACCAGAAAATAGAATGAGGGTAGAGAATGGAAAGCTGAGGGTTAATCTGTGCAGAATTGGGTAAAAGGTTGTTTTTAAATCTTTGGAAATGAATCGAAAAGGTGAAAGCACATCTTAATTTTTGTAACTAGCAGAACTATTATATGGCTATGACAGTGGTTGACAGTGAAAGTTTAAAATCTTGTATATTTCTAGAAGGAAAGTTAAAAAAAAGGAACACGGGAGTGTATAATATAGTGAAAATCTCATGTGAAATATGAATATGGGTGATAGTGTATATATAAGACTTTTTACAAAATATAAATACAAATGAACTAGAGAGACGGAAACAGAACAGCAGCTATGTATGGCAGGGGAAGCACAGAGTTTGAAAGGTGATGAGTTTTTGTTTGTTTGTCTGTTTTTTGTTTATTATTATTATTATTGGAATAATGAAAATCCTCTAATGATTGAAATGATGAATGCACAATTATATGATTACAACATATACCATTGATTGTACACTTTGGATGGAGTTATGCTTTATTAATATGTATCAATAAAATTGATTTGTTAAAAAAAAAAGAAAAACATTACAGTAGGGTTTTTCTATCTGTGAACCATGCTTCCTTTGATCACAAATAATATATATTTATAACATTTCTGTTGCCATTTAGAAAACCTCTAATTTTTTGTTAAAGATTTTTACTGAACATTTAATTCTTTGAGACTGCAATGTCAAATCTATGGATCTTGCCTATTGAATGAGATTCTCCAAACACATATCTAAACATTGAGATGTTTTACCTTCAAGTTTTATATTTACTTTATATAAATAATATTTGAGAAAGACTTTTAATTAAAGAGAAAAATCTAGGAAGGCCTACTCTGTTAGCACAGCCCAAAGAACATAACTTTCCTTTCACATTTAAGGGACCTTTTCTTACTGGTGATAATAGGCACATTGCAAACTCTCCTATATCCTAAAAACTTAATTTTTAATTTAACTGTCCAGTTCACAACTCAAACAATCCAACTTTCTAAACAGACAAAGACACAATGAGTCACAATGTCATTTACATTTACTGCACTGGAAAATGTTATCCAAGAATGTTTCTTCTATGGAGTGTGTCCTATTAGGCATTGTGTATCAGAAAACTTACACTTTCAGTGCTAGAGTACAGATATTTCTGAATTCATTCATCATATTTCTGGAGACGAGGTTACACAATATTTTTTGAATAAACCTATTTCTAATCATTTATTTTTTTTAAGAGTTCCTAAATTACTCTGGTATATTTTTATTTTATTGTTTATATATATATATATATAAATTAGCATCTGGAGATATTCTTGAATTTTTGCTTCTTTTCATTGGTCGAGAGTGAGGTTTCCAGAGGAAATAGCTGTCTTAAAGGAGTATATTGCATAGTAACAGTTATTAAAGTAAATTTTAATTAGCCCCAAACATCTTGATTTACTTATGCTGCTGAAACTGTTTCCGTAAAAAAGGTTGTATCTTGCTTCATAGCAATAAACTGTATAGATTTTTTATATAAACAAACATACTTTTATCCCCTTCTGCCTTTCTTTTATCCTGTTATTATGAAATGCATTTTGTGTTGATTCCAGCTGTGCAAATTTCTTTACTGCAATGTCATGAAAGCAAAACATCAGTGATAAAGTGCAGACTGAATATGGGTTTCACAATTCCATACAATCTTACGGCAACCAGTCCATTGGTAATTTACCGAGGTATCCCTTTCTGCCCTTCAATCTTTTTCTGTGTTGATTAGAGTGACTTGATTTCTGAAACCTGGATGAAATCTATAAATTACTTGTGAAATATTTTTAAAATATTACTTCCAATTTCTGCAGATAAGAAAACCAAGTTCCCGTAATCTTAAGGGACTTCTCTCCCTACAGATAAATTTTATCAGAATCAAGACCAGAACTAGGTCTCATGTGTTAGTCTCTTTGATTTTCCACACACTCCCTCAATTCCTCCCCTCTCCCCAGCTCTAATAATCAACGAAAATAACTCAATAACTCACTGGAGGCTAATAATTAAATAAAAATTGCCCTTTGACCCATATCATTAACTTGCACTTGGATTGGAAGTGGGTTAAATACCTGGGTTAATAATATGATGGCCCCACAAGGTTCTAATTAAAGAGCAATTATATTACTCACTGCCAATCAGGAGAGAGGCAGATTCACAAACGTATTCTCATGCCTTCTAGATGAGAAAGCTGCAATAAAGCCAGTTGGCTGAAAATGTGGTTTTTTTTTTTTTTTTTCCTTTCCTTCTCTCACTCTCCCTAAGGAGGAGAAGGGTGAGAAAGAGTCCAAGGATGAAAGTGAATCCGAGGATGAAGATATGCCACGTATCTTCTTCTCAGGGAAAAAAAAAAAAGAAAAAAGTAAATATATATATATATATATATATATATATATATATATATAAAATGACGTAAATCCTACATTTTAAAAAGTTCAAGAAATTGAATTATTTCTATAATTATCTCCAAACTGTAAGTCAAATTTATCCACTTTACTTTTATTACTTTACTAAATCTTTCTTAACAAGTTAAGTAGATGTAATTTGTCTTTCATAATTGTGGACAATGCTGCCGAGACGTAAAGATTTTCTGTTTAATGAATGGAGATGCAGGTTCTCTATGAGGGCTGGGAAGTTATGTAAGGAGATATTTACCTGATGTACAATTGTGTGTCAATAAAGTTTAATTCAATATAGAGTCCTCCTTTGAGAACTCAGTGTTCCTTCAAATGGCAGCGGCCAAAAAAACTACTACAAGCCTGGTTTCCTGACTGTGTTATAAACAGTAACATGTCTGTCCTTTATCTGGTGGGCTCAGACAGTTGTTGCACACACTATCCTGCTCTTCTGGGTTTATATATTGTATAAACATTGTTGACCAAATGACTACTGTTATTTTTACTCTGATTCTATGTAGGCCTCAAAATCCTAATCCATTTACTGAAACCTTCTTGGATAAGGGTTCTGGAAAGTTTCAAGACCATACAATAAAAAGCTGTGATGAACTATATTAGGAATGCAATTTCAAAGTTATCATGAAAATAGCAAAGCTATTACAGCTAAGAAAAAGTTAGAAAGTGTAGTCCAAATGTCCACCGTAGGGTAAAAAATGACAATAGTGATTGCAAACCCACCTTCTAATCCCAAAAGCTATACAAAAGGGATAACACATATTTGAAATTCATTTTCATAACCTCTAATTGTTTGTGGACAATACAATTGAAGAGTGGGACAATGTTAGTAATGTGAATGTAGAGGGACCTATGTAAAAAAGCTGGTTTTGCATCTATTTGAAATTCTTTTCAGCATTCCTGAGACTTATAAATTTTCTATTTGGATTATTTTTTTAAACTCATTATAGCATTTTATTGACTTCCTCACTAATTAATAAGAAACCAAATTTTATGAAGCTTTATCTATTATCAACAAAAAAATACAATACCATGTTATCTCTCTATATATATCTTTTTTTTTTTTTTTTTAAATATGTATTCAAGGTTTTATTCTCATGTTGGCTGAGGAGTAAATGTTATTGTTGACATTTCTGAAAAATTCACATGAATCTCACAATGTACAATACATAATTATTATAAAAGCCACCCAGACATCTGGACTCCAATTTTCTCATTTATTTATTTATTTATTTATTTATTTTTAATTAATTTATTTTTTATTGTGGGTAAAAATCAAAATTTTCACAATACATAACAATATTTGCAAAATGATATATAAATATATATGCATATATGTGCATTTGCTTACAAAAATGTTATTTATGTATATATATAAATATATTTTAAGAGGTGCTTAGATACCCAAAATATTACACGGAACCCACTGGGATTCCCATGTTGCCCACCTCCCACACCTCCCACCACATCCCACACAAACATCTCCCACAAGTGTGGCCCACCACCCTCAATGGACTTACACATCCTGGGGCCTTGCCACCAACCATAGACCACAGTTCACATCATAGACCACACTCTCTCCCACGCAGTTCTGAGTGGTGTGTGCTGATTTAAAATGGCCTACATCCGTTGCCAGAGACTGGATCCTCTGGCCTACCTATGTGCCAGGTGTGCGAGGAATCTCGGTGGAGCTGCAACTCCTACCCTTCAGCTCAATGGACTCATCCAAGTCACCTGGCGAGGAGACATCGATGGGCAATGGCCAGCCCAGGGAATGGAGAGGGCCTGAAGCTGCAGGCAGGATCATCCCACCCACCATATCCATGGGATACAAGCCCTCTCTCACTTGGAGGTGGAGTGGACATCACCATCCCAGTCCCCTCAGGATTGGGGGAAGAACTATGGACTAGAGTGGACTTGATGGTATTCTGTTGTACACATATGGTGATTCTAGCAATGGAAGAAATTATAACAATGAGGTGGAGCCAGTGGCCACTTGACACTTTTGGGGCAGGGAGGGGACGAGCAGTTGAAATACAGGGGCTTCTTTGGGATTTGGAGGTTGTCTCTATACATCTTGTATAAACAAATGATTATTTTATTCTTTTTTTTTTTTCAGGAGGTACCAGGGATTGAACACAGGACCTCATACATGGGAAGCAGGCACTCAACCACTAGGCTACATCCACCCCTCAACTAATGATTAATGATTTTGTAGAGCTGATTTAAGTAGACTGTCATTTCCTTGATGCTAGCTACAACTTTATCCTCTTGGCACCCTAGAATGCTTAATGCTTAATAGGCACGAAAAAGTTTATTAAAGTGAAATAATTCAAAGAAGAGTTTTAATATATGCATTACTCAAGAACTTTAAAATATTGTAAATTATCAGAAAACTATCTTCAGTTTACTAAAATTTGATCAATTTATACGGATAATATAAATACTTAGACATTTATTTAAATGGAAAACATAAAAAAGTCACAAGTCCCAATAACAAACGTTTTAAAGAACTGCCTTTACATGTTAAAACACAGATTTTCGTTTCTTTCATTCTACACTGAAACCTGCCATATTACAGAAGTTTCAAATTCTTTGTGGGACAGTATTATGGGTCCTCTGAAGCATATACAATATTACTATCTTTAGTAACCTCTAGAGTGACTTTAAGGTGCCAGAGAATATGTTTGTATTTGACTCTTCTGAGTTTTATCACAACAAAAGCAAATCTCTCCAGAATTAGAGTCTGAGTCAGGGAGGTCCCATTTATGTGTTTGCTCTTTTTTGGTCAGAACCTGGAAGGGAGCACATCATATCTCCAAATCCAAAATATATGTTTCATTTTCCAGAAACCCGCATGTGCAAAAAGGCTACCATGTGGACACCAAGATATCTCATGGGTAAACTGAGGCTCTTTGTCTCCTGTAATTGTAGCTACTTGTTCAAAAAAAATATTGAGAGTTTGGCTGAAGCAGAAAATACCAGGAAAAGAGTAAGTTTTTATTTTACTATCTTTTTAGAGAAATTATAGTTTACAGAAAAATTCATGCATAAAATACAGAGTTTCTGTATATGTTAGTCTATTATTAATACCTTGAATTAGTGTAGTACATTGGCTGCAACTGATGAAAGAACATTTTTATAATTGTTCTGTTAACTATAGTCCATGGTTTACTCTATGGTTCACTGTTTGTGTTATACAGTCCCATGGATATGTATTAGTAAAGCTTTATTCTAGTAATGTATATACAACCTAAAATTTCTACGTTTAACTACTTCCAAATATGTATTTCAGTGCTGTTAATTATGTTCATAATATTGTGCTGCCATTGCCACCATCCATTTTGTTTTTCAACGATTCCCTAAAAAATCAGAGTTTTTACTATTTGGCTTTATTTGTATTAGCAGATGATCCTTTTGATGATGTTATCTAGAAACATGGAGCATAAAAGCTAGAATAAGTATGAGTTTTTGAGTTTTGGACTGATATTTCAAAACATTATTAGATAAACTAGATAAAATTGAATTACTTTATATCAGGTTTTGATTTCATCCAGAGTCAAAGATAAATTAACCCTAGATTGTGTGGTCTTTCCTCAATTTAACTACATCTGTACCAGGTAATTCTACCCTCTATTCTGAGCTATTCAAGTTTGTGTGTTTCAGAGAATCAGACTGTGGTTTCTGCTCAAGGAGTATGGTGGGTTATATTTTAATAAATATATAAATAATAACTCTAAACATAAATAAATTTTTAAAATGAGGAATGGAAGCCCTTTTACATAATAATTCACACCAAAATCCACAAATAAATGATCCAAAAACCGCTAAAAATACTTAGATCAGGTATATTACTGACCCTCAAGAAGGAGGCACACAAATTATGGTAGGATCTTGGAGAGGAGAGAGTCAGCATATTTAAAATTAACAGAGAAATTTGTCTCAGAGATAGTTCTAGCTTTGGAAGAAGAACAGGGAGTTATTGGAGGATATTGAAAGACAGAGCAACTTCTGAGAAGAATTGAAATCTCTGAAGCTGTATCAAAGCTAACATATTATGCCCACCAAATAAAAATAAAACTAATTGCTTTTCGAAATGGGGATACATAAAAGGGAAATGCTAATGGATTGATTAGTTGTTGAAAGACCTAATGAAATTGGGGGGTAAGAAGATATATCTACAACATATGCCCTCTGGCTGTTCAGTTGTGTAGAAAGAAAATATGGAAAGTATGAGAAAGTGTTATTTGCCTGTTACATGAGCGCATTTAGAGCTCCATGCTTGGTGAGAAGGCATAAAATTCAAATATTGCTCTTAGAGAATGAACTTTTCTAAAGATAGTTCAGTAACTATAACATTGTCCAATGGATTCTATTCTTTAATTTGCCATAGATTTCTATACAACAGCCATTAGAACCTACAATATAGAAAAGAGTTGTGTTTTGTAGTAATTATATGAATAATCAAAATCATGTGCACCATCAAAATCTTGCATCCAGTCTATCAGGTACAGAAAAAAGTAAAAGTAAATAATAAAATAATGATAAAATGATAGGATCTCGAAATTTAGTATAAAATTTAGAGAATGATACAGAATTTGTATAGTTGGAACAAATGAAGAGGAAGTATCATAATGGATCTTGACAATATCAGTGACCCAGAAAGGGAAGGAATAAAATGGTTTTACTATTGCATTATAGAGGAGAAAGAAGATAGCAATAAGGATACTTGTCATAAATACACAAATTCCATCCAGTAGATAGTTGAGTCCTCCTATTTCCACCTCACGGAAAAAGTCAATTTTGCATCTATTTGAAATTATTTTCTGCATTCCTGATGCTTATATATTTGTCTGCACTTTGGATTCCTTTTTGAACCAGTTGTAATATATTACTGGTTTCCTTATTAATTAAAAAATAAAATATAATCTATAAAAATGTGTTTATTATATCTGTTTGAGAGTAATGATTTTAGCTTATAAAAATGTTTCCTTTAACAGGGGCTAATGACTGGCCCATTAAAAAGTTTGATACTATGTTTGTTTCATGGTTAGCAATTGTAAGTACAGTCTAACTTTGTTGTTTGCCTTAGATATTTTATTGGAATATAGAACAAAAGCCATGTAATTTCCATCTAAATTAATTATAATTCATGTACCTATCTAGGGAATCATAAGGGCTAGTAGGCATATTTGATAACTTGAAAAAAATAGAAGAGCACCTCCATTTTTATTTAATTTAAAGTACTTGAATTCAAGACAAATATTCATATGAAAATATTTTATTCAATGAAAATAAAAATTACCTCTTACCCATATTTTAACTTATTAGTATTTTTCTTTCCCCAGTCCATTAAGTGGGAGTATTATTAGATATTTCTTACCTATTTTTATCCCATTAATTTACCTCATCATTCATGTACCTAAAGAGAAACTAGTCCATCCTCCTCTCCTCTTTTTTTTTTTTTTTTTTTTTTTGCAGGTAAGAAAACTGAAGTCTGTGAAGTTAATGACATGTTCTAGAATCTCAACCAATTAATGACACTTTAAGTCAGATACTTTAAAAAAATTTTTTTAATCCACTATACCCCAAAATTCAAAAAAGATTCTGCATAGTCATACATCAGCCTTCTGGTAAACCTCAGCTTTCTTGTACATAGACATGATCTCTGAAGTATATCAAAAGCTCTATTTCAATACACATACACACCCCCAAAGTAATAATAATAAAATTTCTGATACAAAGGTATCTTGTGGGGAAACAGTACAACAGAATTTATAAGTAATCTGTTACAAATGACTTGAGAATCATTTTGATACTTAATGTGTTATACTTTGTTTACTGAAGAGTTCTTTGATAAAAAATGAACTATTACCACATGGTATGATTTATGAGCTAGTTAGAAGTAGAAAACAAGTCATACTTTCCTTTGCTTATTTACCTCAGAATGGATGAAAGTCATGTTTGTATTAAAGTCAATATAATATGGAGTATTGAAAAAATGAAGGTTGTTTTGAAATAAGGAAGAGTATACTAAGAACAAGTTTTTAATATAACCCTGCCCTGGTAATGCAAATTCATTATGGAGCTAAGTATGGGTTTAATTTAAAGGAGAGATGGCAACAGCAGAGAATGTCATGATGGAGAAGGAAAGAATGGAATTCCTAAAGAGTGGGGTTATGCAATTAGATCTATGACTAAGTCTTGCTGAATTATATGACATTTCTCTACCATCTACAAGGAATATTATTCCTTACCTCAGTTGGAGTGCCATTAATAGCACCTGAAAGATTCATTTTTATTCTGTCTAGTGGCCTGTGAACAAGGATTTTAATTTACTACCTTCTAAATATTTCCAAAGTTTGGCTCCAAATTCAAATTCCTTCTATTTCTGCTCCAGGCTAAAACTAGAGGTAGGTAAACAAATACAGCATACATATATCCAGGAAATGATGTGGTGTAGTCTTTGGCAATTGTTTCATTTTCTGTGAAATAGCATTTTGAATATTAACAATGCACTAAACATAGGGGTTACTCTGGGACCAAGGCATGATTTCCTGACTTTCATGTTTTATTTTAAACTGAAAATCTTTGTTTCTGGTTAAAAGAATTTCAGACAAAAGGGTGTAGGTAGAATGAATGGCATTGGGGGTGGCACCAAAGGGATGAAAGCATCCCATGAAAGGACTTTGTTGTTGAAATCTGAAAGCAAAATTGCTTAAGTACTTTTTTAGAGGGGAAAGAGAACTCAATCAGCCTATGTTATGTTTCCATTAACCTGAATCTATCATCTGTTGTCCTTTTCCCCCATGATTCTTGGATTCCAGATATTGGTCTTGTTTTCATGGTTCCCTCCTGTTGCCCTGATCTTGACCAAGATCTTGGTGCTAGTTCATTCATCCTGTTTTTTGTACTACATAGTCATCAGGCTGTTGCCCATGAATATTAGAGGCCAAGAAGTATACCTAGCAAAGTAGGTAGGAAAGCCCAACAATGAGATCAAACTAGGCATTTTTTTTCTTCACTTATTTAATTGCATTGTAACAAAGGCAAATCAATTTACATCTCTGAGCCTCCGTTTGCTGGTAAATGACATAATATGTAAAATAGTTAGCACAGTGCCTGACACATAGTAAGTACTCATTAACTGTTATGGAGGTGCTCTATGAATCAAGCCATTATTACCATTAATTTATTATTATTTAGGTACTATCTGATCCAATCCCTCATCCAATAAAGCAATTTCTTCAACAACTTAACTGCTAGGTGACTATCCAAACTTTTTTTATTAAGCACTTTTGTTGTTTAGAATTTAGCTACTGAGTGAATCATTTCTTCCCTTTGTTGGAGAACTCTTTTATTATTAGCAAATTTTCTTTATACAGAGAAAACAAAATCTGCTTTGTCCAACTGACACTCTTTGATTTTATCCTTCCATGCTGCATAGGATTGTTTTAATCCATGCATTTGTTTTAACATATACACACACATTTATTTGGCACCAGCTTTGTGCTAGAGAATGAGTTAAGTACTAGTGATAAAAGAAATGAGAAACACATGATACCTACAAGAGGCTTAAGAGTAGTAGTTAGAAGAAAAACGTGTGTATTACAATACCAGGCAGGATATATTAAATATATCAAAATATAGGAGTGGTCAATTATTGCAAAGTGGATTTTAGAGCAGGTGATGAAAGATAACATGGATTGCTTAAGTTACTGGTTCAAGAGTGAGGACTGGAGAAGAAGGAAGACAACTCTGAGCTGAAGCAGCACTGAGTTAAAGATATGGAGAACTGAAACAATGTGGTGTGAGGAGATAGTTATCATGATTGATGTCCAAGATGAGAAGGGCAGAGTGAATGGGCACAGGTAAGGCCAGGAGGTTTAACAGGAGTCTTAACAAAGGGGGAATTGTGTGTCATGATAATGAGTTTGGACACTTCTGCTGAAAGTAATATGGAACCATAGACTGATAGCAAGCTGGAGAATTTCATGTTAAAATTTCAAAATGTGTGTGTAAAATGAACTGGAGGGGGCAATAATAAAGGCAGGAAACCATATAGCCACTTAGAAGGCTGCTGCAGTGATTCTTGCACATCTCAATCCTTAAGGACCTCTGTAGTTCTCAACATGACTACAAATGCAATAGGAGCTTTCCTTGCCTTTTTAAAGCAACTAAATCACACTCTTGATTACAGGGAAGCAGCCATCAGCTAAAACCCTAGCTATTTTTCATATGAATGGCTAATTAAAGATGCACTAATTCTGTAACTCTGTACTAATGCAGTTGAGTTTAACAATCTTAATTCTGCTTTTATATTCAGCCAATATTATCCACTAAGTTTAGCCTATATTTCCAACCATCAAGATTTAATTTTCCTTAATTTCCAAAAAAAATTAGGATATTCAAATGTCCCTTAATCTAATGTTCCTTAATATAATCTATCTTTTAAAACCATTGTCACTTTATAGTTAGTTTAACATTTACTATCCTTTTACAGAAAATAAAAGTGGATGAGAGAGACCATTATTACTCAAGTTCTGGCAGCTAATGTGGCAGAAGAGTAAATGGATTCCAGATCCTTTGACCCAGGCCCTGTAACTCTTTAAGTACAGGTCAGCTTTAGTTCAAAGTGTGCATACCCACCTAAAATAACTATTTACCAAATTAGCAAATTCTCACACTGTCAACCAAAAGGAATTGGGTTTTGCAAATGCACTAATGCAGACTGTGATGAATTAAAATCTCACACATTTCCTCATGGATAATTATCTCCATTATAAGTAAAATGAACTTCTGATTCAGTGAGAAAATACTAGGTTCATTGATCAAATTTGGGTAGTTTCTAATTTGTCAGGCAGAAGGAATTTAAAACAAAACTAACAAAGAAATAACATTAGAAATATAGTACTGACAAAATTCAGTCCAAGAAATCTAATACATTACCCATTCACAATAAAATATGTGTTGCAAAGAGAGCAAACAAATTTGGATTTGAATATTTGATGGCCAAGGGTTTTCAAATTACATTATCTGCTCCCTTAAGCATATTTAAGAAAAGATGTTTCTTAGTAGAATTGTCATCTTTTACAGATTTCTAGTTTTGCAGGAACTATATAAAAAGGGGTTGCATCAACCTAATGTGTGACTCGACTGATACATTGGCTAGCTCTCACTTTGACTCTAACACCTAGTGGCTTTTCATTAAAACTATAGTAAAGTAGCAGTAGGATCATTATGAAGTAGTTATTTTTCTCACAGTGGCCCCAGTCATACCATTCTCATAGACCCTATGTGCCCATCCTTCCCCCAATATAAAGAGCTTTATATTGTGACTACAGAGACAATCAGACAGATCAGAAAAATATCTCCTGCCATGGTCTGCAGCAGTGTGGGTCACCAAGCATATTTTTGAATTAATTTAATTTTTTATATTAAAAAAAAATATTTAAGTAATTTTCATGGCAAAAGTCAGAACATTCCTTAAATCCCTTCAATTATTTTATAATTCAGGTTATTTTTCCTTTTTTATTTTAAACTGAGGCAGAGGAAAACCATAATCTTTTCAGTGCATAGGGCTTCAAAGTTCTTTCTGGCTCTGGGTTACCCCCAATGCTATTCAAGTTACAAAAACTGATTAAATATGATTGCCATTTAAAATCATAAAGAGCATATCAGTTCTAAAACTCTTTTAGATTTTGATAAAAATGATACCCATAAGCTGGACTGAAAATTATGATTTTATGCTTGCCCAAGAAGATGTGTTTTGGACTTGCCACTAGTTTTATTCTTTGCATAACACTGATTGACCTAGTTGTCACTTAGGAGAAATGTTTTGTTTTTTTTTCCCGTTGACTTTATTTTTGTATGTAGATTGACTTTAATGAACATATAAGCTTCTTCTTGGAAATAGCAGCATTTGCCATCCAAGGGCATCTGTGTTAGTGAAGCCAAACTCCTGAGAGATGCCTACTGTTGGTTGCATGTGAAATGCACCATATAAATCTGCATTTCCTTCTACTGGTTGCTCAACACCATTAGCCCACATTAATTAGCCCAGGGAAATGCAAATTAAAATGACAATGTACAACAAAATACCACTTCACATCCACTAAAGTAATTAAAAAAAAAAAAAACATAATAATGAGTGTTAGTGAGGGTGTTGAGAAGTCGGAACTCTCACATACTGCTGATGGGAATGAAGACTGGTGAAGGTACTTTGGAAAACAGTTTGGCAGTTCCTCAAAAGTTAAAGATTTACTACATGACCCAAAAATTCCATCCCTAGGTATATTTCTAAAGCAAATGAAAACATGTGTTAACGGAAATACTTGCATACGGATGTTCATAGAAATACTATTTATAGTAGCTATAAAGTAGAAACAATTAAAATATCCATAAACTAGATAGTAGATCAAGATATTGTGTTATAGCCATGCAACAGAATATTATTTGACACTAAAAAGGAATCAAGTGCAAATAAATGCTACAACATGAATGAACCTTGAAAACATTGTGCTGAATAAAAGAAGCCAGTCACAAAAAGTACATATTATATGATTCCATTTATATGAAATGTCTAGAACAGAAATATATATAGGAACAGAAAGTATATTGGTAATTGCTTAAGGCGGAAGAGATTGGGGAAGTGACAGCTCGTGAGTATGGAGTTTCTTTTTGGGGTGATGAAAATGTTTTAAAGTTCATTGTGGTGGTAGTTACACAACTCTGTGAGTATACTAAAAAATATTTAATTGTATACTTCCAATGAATGTATGTATATTATGTGAATTATATACCAGTAAAATATCATATATAGTATTAATCAATAAAATTATGATATATATAAAGTATATATTCATGTTTAATTGTCCTTTGTTAAAAAGGAATGATAATCAATTACAGTTAATCCTGATAATATTTAAATACATATGTAGTCTCTAATAGGTCCCTACTGCATATAACTAGCTACTCTTTTTATAGTTAAACATTGTAGTTTGAGATATTTTTAAATTTATATGCAATTGTGCCACATAATATAGACAGATACCTTGTACTCAGTTTTCCTTAATGATCATATTTTAACAGTCGTAGTAAAAATTTCAACGAGGACAATGATATTAATACAGTCAAGATACAGATCTTTTCCATTACCACAAGGATATCTTATGTCGCTCTTTTATAGCCACACTTCCAAGCCCTCTTCATTCCTTCCTTAATGTGTTCTCCATTTCTAAAAGTTTGTCGTTTCAAAAATATTATATTAATGGAATTATACAGAATTTAACCTATTGGGATTGGCTTTTTCATGAAGCATAATTATCTAGAGATAATTATGGAATGTACCACGATTTTGTTTGTTTTTTTAAAGATTCACCCATTGATGGACATTTGGATTGTATCCAGTTTTTGGCTATTACAAATAAAGTGGCCATAAATGTTCATGTATGGCTCTTGTGTGAACGTAAGTTTTCTTTTTTTCTGCCATAAATGCCCAGGAGTGTGATTGTTTTGTCATGTTGTAGCTGCATTTTTAACTTTTGGTTGTTTTTGTTTGTTTGTTTGTTTGTTTAAGGTCTATTCTGGTGTTCAGGTGATTGAAATTTTTACTAGGCTAGGTTATTCCAATACATGAACAAGGTATATTGCCCCATTTTAAAAGATATTCTTTGATTTCTTTCAACAGTGTTTCTTAATTTATAACATTTTTTTGAGATTTTCACATAAATATATTATTTTAATTATAAATGATATTGCATTCATTTCCATGTCTTTGTCTTCATTGCTAGTATATAGAAATATAATTGATTTTTGTATGTTCATCTTGTATCCTGAGACTCAATGAACTAATTAGTTCTTGGAATTCTTTTGTAGATTTCTTTATAGAGAAACATATTATCTCCAAGTAGGAGCAGTGTATTTATTCCTTTCTAATAGGTGTTCCTTTTAATTCCTTTTCTTGTCCTATTGTACTGGCTAGAACTTATAGCATTATGTTGAATATGAGATGTGAGGGAGGACATCTTGTACCTGATCTCAGGGAGAAGCATTAGTCTTTTGCCATTAAGTATAATGTTAGAAATAAATTTTGTTCTTAGATTTTCTATCAAGTAAGAAAGTTTGCAAGGTATTCCTATTTCTCTGAGAGTTTTTATCATGAGTGGATGTTTAATTTTGCCAAATGCTTTTTTCTGCAGCAATTAATATGATTGTGTGGTTTTCCTTATTTATTCTGTTAATATGATGACTTGCACAGATTGATTTTCAAATATCAAATCGGCTTTGTATCCCTGGAGTATATCTCACTTTTCATGGTACATAATTATTTTTAGATATTGCTGAATTCCATTTGCTAAACTTTTTTAAAGAAGTTTTACATCTATATTCATGAAAGATATTACTCTGTAGTAGTTTTTATGTTTTGTTTTTAGTATTTTTGTCTCTTTTTGCAATTAGAGTGTTTTAGTTTCTTAGGCTGCACAAACAAATACCATGAAATGGGTGAAGTTAAACATTGGAATTTATTCACCTACAGTTTTAAGGTTAGGCAAATGTCCAAATCAATACTGTGGTATTCTGGGGCTGGCTGTTGGTGATCCTTGGTCCTTAGCTTTTCTGCACATAGCAAGAAATGTGGTGTCATCTCTTGGTCTCTCCCTTCTCTTCTGGGTTCTGTTGATGTTCAGCTTCTTGCTTCCTGTGTCTTTCTCTCTGATTTTTCACTCTGATATAAAGGACTCCAGTAATAGGATTAAGACCCATATTGATTGAGGTGGACCACACCTTAACTGAAGTAACCTCATCAAAAGGTACTACTTACATTGGGCTTATACCCACAGGAATGGATTAAATTTAAGAACTTATTTTTCTGGGGTACATACAGCTTCAAACCACCATACAAGGAGATACTAGCTTCTTAAACGAATTGGAAGTGTTCCCTCCTTTTTGATTTTCAGGAAGAGATTGTGGGAATTGGTAATAATTCTTCTTTAAATATTTGGTAAAATTATCCAATGAAAGCATCTGGGACTGAGGATTTTTTTTTTTTTTTTTTTTTTTTTTTCAGATAAAAAAATACAAATTCAGTTCTTAATATTTATGGGGCTTTTCAAATTGTACATTTCAAATTGGCTGAGTTGTTTTAGTTTACGTTTTTCATAGAACTGGTCAATTTCCTCTAAGTTCTCAAATTTATGTTTGTAGAGTTGCTCATAGTATTCTTTATCCTTGTGATATCTACAGGATCAATATTGTTGCCCAGTTTCTTTCCTGATACTAGTAATCTGTATCTTCTCACATTATTTCTTTGTCAGTATTGCTAGAGGTTTGCCAATTTTACAAAACTTTACACAGAACGAGAGACTTTTCATTGATTATCTATTTTTTTTCTGTTTCCAGTTTAATTAATTTTGGCTCTTATCTTTATTATGTCTTTCCTTATAATTAGTTGGCTTTATTTTGCCTTTCTTTTTTCTAGATTCTTGAGGTGGAATCTTACCTTATTGCATAGTAACTTTTCCTCATTTCTACTATAAGCATTTTGGTGTTGAGCATTTCCCTCTCAGCACTATTTTAGTTGTGTCCCACAAAAATGTTGATGTGTTGTATTTTTGTTTTCATTCATGTCAATGTATTTTTTATTTCCTTTGGTACTTTCTCTTTAACTTATGAATTATTAGTGTTTTGCTTAGTTTCCAAGTGTTAGGAGATTTTTCCATTATCTTTCTATTAGTGGCTTCCTGTTTGATTCCATTATGGTTGGAGAACAGATTCTGTAAAATTTAAATTATTCTAAATTTGTTGAAGTTTGTTTTATGGTACAAGATATGGTCTCTCTTAGTATATGTTTCATGAGCACTTGAAAACAATGTATATTTTACTCTTTTGGGGTGGAGTATTCTGTAAATGTCAATTAGATCCTGTTGGTTTATGTTGTTTAGTTCTTCTACATCCTTGCTGATTTTGTCTGGTTGCTCTACCAATTGTTGAGAGGGGGTATTGAAGCCTCAGACTATAATAATTGTGGATTGTCTATTTCTCCATTCAGTTCTATCAATTTTTGCTTCACATATTTTGCAGTTCTATTGTATGGTGCCCCTTTCTTAGTAGTATCAGGTGAAAACGACAATAATTTATCTTTTGTTTTATAAGGGATTGTTCCTGTATACCTTTGACACTCAAAATGTTCCCCAATATAGTAAATCCTTCAGTCTCCATAGATTTTATGTCCTACCTACTTCCATATATGTGTCTTATTAGGGCATCAAAAGTATTTGCCCCATCCTGCCCACCAGGAAGAGTTAGCAAGATGTCATCAATAGAGCAGACAAGGGTGACATACTGTGGAATATTAGAAAGATCAATGACCCTACAAACTATAATGTTATAGAAAACAGGGCTATTAACTTAGCCCTGGGGCAAGACAGTCAATGTGTACTGCTGTCTTTTCCACAGAAAATCACACTGCTTTTGATTCTCTTTATTGATGAGGATTGAAAATAACAAGTACAAGAGGCTTGGTTGATTTGCTTCAGTAAGGATATATCTAGCTCAGCTGCTTCTATTAGAGCTAAAACACAGTTGACTTTATTATAGTCTAATATTTTCTGCCACAACCCACCTGGTTTTTGTTGGAGTGAAAGAGATCAGTTAAACGGGTGTATGATGGAGACAACATCTTTGCCTTTTTAAATCTTTGAGGGTGTTAATCTGCAATTCTTCTCAGGATTCAGTATTTTTTATGACTTACAATCTTGGCTAGATCAGAGTTAGGTGGATGAGTGGTGATCACAGTGGTTGTATAGTTTCAAGGACTTCCAGTGGGCTTTTTCTGTCCTGTTTTCTCTTACTCCATGGATTAGAGACCCAATGTGAGTGTTCTTCACAATATTTATAACCATCCTATTTAAGCATTCAACAACTGGGGAATCATAACAGAACATAGACACATTGACCTCATGAGCCAGAACTCCATATATCACTGGGTGTTCACTAATCTGCATTCTAACCAGATACCATGATAGAGTTTTGGGTCCCATGGTGTCAGGGACAGCTTAAAACTGAGATTCAACAGTCTTCAAAATATCTGGATGTTATCCTTTCTCCATGTCACATTTACTTTGGTAAATGGCTGCAAACCCCTTCAGAAAGTGTTTGGGGAACTTTTATCCTATATATTTGTGGTGATGTTGCAATATCAGAAGGATGTGGCCTAACATTTAGTTAATGGCCTCTGAGTCAGAAAGCTGGCTAACTCATTCCCACCACAGGGACTTTGCAAATGTTAACCCTTCTGCATGTGATGTGGTATATATCTTGTTACCCCCAGTCCCCTCCCCTCAGTTAACTCTGTTGTATTTCATAGTGTTTATCCTTAGGGAAGAATTTCTGGGCCTCTCAGGTCAGGCCAAGTACTCATTTCTTATATTCTCAGCACAGGGCACCTATTCCTCATAGCAGCAATATATTGTTTTATATCAAAATATATATTTATACATATGCTAGTTTGATTAGTACTTTTCTTTCCCACTAGACTCTAAGCTCCATGAGGTAGTAACCATGTCTGCTGTTCTCACCATTGTGTTCCCAGAGTTTATTCCCATATCTGGGATTTAATTAGTGCCTGATAAGTTCTTGTGAGTAGAAGAACAAATCGTCTAATTCTGAAAACATGACTAAATCAGGCAAAAACAACCATCAAGGATATATTGCGTTTGCTTTCTTAAGTTCTTTCTTAGGTCATGACGTGATTGTGGCAGACAGACCAGCCAGCTCTGGTCCTACCATGTACTTCCATTAGACTCTTCTAATGCACATCTAATTTGAAGTACTGTATCTTATGTAACTTTAGATCTAATGGCAAAAAAAGACCTAAAAGTGTCTCTTGCTAAGTTCAAAATGGGCACTCTAAATTTGAATTATGGGAAGTAAAAAATGAACTTTTCCCCATAGGAATATGTTTTAGATAACTGAATACAAATCAAATAAGTTCAGTTGGATTTTATCATAAGAATCAGAATTCTATATTATGAAAGTATAAAAAGTATGGATTTCTGCATCATTTTTGCTTGCTCATGTGCTAAGTTATTAGCAAGGAGTTCAGACGTGAAGTTAGGGTGGGCATGAATGAGAACATGTATAATGTGATTTGACTTTCCAACACATTCCCCATTTTCTCTTATCCTCCCAACTTTCAACTTAATAATTTAACCTCTTGGCTTAAAATCATTCTATGAGTTTTAAAGAAATAATATTCAAAAATCTTGAGAACGTTATACAGGCTCTTCATGTTTTATAATAATGTGTTATTTATCTATACTACTTTTTAAACTGAGAATATTGCAGGACAGAATTTATGTGGTGCGTTTTTTATTTCCTGTGTTCTCAACACTTAATTTAGTGCTATGTAAAAAGAATACTTGTAATAAGTGATTGCTGACCAAAGCAATCAATACATAGGCATGTCTTCTTTTCATAGCAGTATGTTCTCTGGGTTGTAAAGATGATAAACTCTTAGTCTACTCACATGGCAAAGATTAAGAAAGGATAAGTCAGCCCTCTTTTTGATCCCTTTTTCAAAGTAATAAGTACAAAATTTAACAGGGTTGTTCTGAATAAAAAGATGTGCCCTTGTATAAGGAGAAGTGATTTTAATAATTGTTAAATTTTCTTAAAGGTAGGAAACAAAGCCAGAAGTCATGTAGAACAATGATGGAATGCATACTTGAGTGGGTGGATTTTGCTCCATATTAAATTAAGGTCTAGCTATGTGCTTATGTCTAGTAAGGTCTTAATCTAGAAAGCCATTTCTCGATAATAAAATCCACATTTTGCTGTTTTAAATCATTTAAAAATATTTTAAACAACATTAGATATGCTTTTGTTGAGGGCCTTTTTTTCGTATAATGTACAGTGAATGTTACCTATAGTTTTTTCATATTTTAAAATGTCACAAATTACAGTCAGAACTTTCTATCCTAACTTTGGCATATAATATTTACTTTGCTAGAAAAAAAATGCAGAACTTACCTGAGGGAGCAAGTGAGAGGCAGCTACCACACTGAGTCTGATTGTCCAAATACATATTCCATACTAGGCCTCCATGAAATTCTGTGCACCCAGTGCTTGCTCTCACTTGTTTAAAGATGACTTTTATATGGTCTGAGGTGAAGACTGATCAATATATTTGGTTGTTCCAGTCACAAAAAAAATTGGGAAGGGGGAATTTAATGTAAAATTATTTATACCAGTGGCAATAATACCATACAGACATAAAAAAGCATATGAAATACAAAGGACAATTATATTATTTTCTGCAGACTTCACTGAACACTAGCAAAAAATTTAGTGGACACATCTGTAAACTATCTGTACAGAGTTCTTCCCTCTCCCTTCAGTTCACAGTTCAAAGTCTTCCCCTGCCAAATCCTGTACAGTAATAGAGAACAGGTTTGTCCCAGTTAGGAAGCTGGTAATTGAACAATTGTTAGAAGCCACTTTTAACCTTGAATAATTAACTTAGGGATAGCTAATTTTCTATATTTCTCTGGTAAAACCACATTAAGCATAATTCTAGGTTCTTCTGTACCAGAAAGACATCTAAAAAGTTTGTGAAGTATGAAGAATACATTAAGAATAGAAATGTTCTTTTAAAAATCTGGGAATTATTTACTTTATCGGACGAAAAGAACTAAATCTTTTCAGCTGAGCCAACTGATGAGTCAGAGGGAAGAGGGCTAAAAAAATTTCAAGAGTGTCAACAAAAACCATAAGCAGCAAATATTTTGGGTTATGCAAATGTTCACTGGGTAAAATAGCAACATGCAGGACGAAATTCTGTTTCTAATAAAGTGATATTGAGAGAAAAACAATTGCCATTGGATATAAAATGCATGGTTTGTATTATTTAAACTTAACAAATAAGAAATATCAAATTTTTAGCAGATAGTAGGAAATGTAACAAGGTCATGAATGGGGACTTATTAGATTAGCAAATCAAGCCAAATTTTTTCTCAGACATTACTTTTCACCATACCATTAAATCCTGATTCAAAGCTGCTGAAAATTTCATCATATCTGGTTGCATGTTTCATTCTGGCCAGATGTTTATGACATGGATCATATGTATTCCTGTTGGGAAACTGGCAATGTTGGAAGGACATAGGCCAGGGCTTTTCAATCTGCTTGCACAATAACCCAGGGTGTCCAAAATTATGGTTTAAGTACTATAAACCATTGAATAAGAGACTTTGTTCATTGGTAAAAATTTTCCCAGTGGTTTGCTTCATAGTTAGCCACCATACATGAAAGTCGACCTTCATATTTCTAATGATAGAAGAATGTGATTTTGTTTTGTTTTTATCCTTTCCAAAACCACTAATAATAGGGATTATCTACTTCTTCTAACTTGAATCAAATTTTAACATTTGTTAATCCCAAAGAATTTAATGGGAATTAATACAAAATGAAACAATTTTGATTTTAATTTAATACCTTTGGAATACTAATCCATATCAACTCCAGAACACCTACTACTCTGTTTTGAGCATGGCAGCTTAGAAAACACAAAAGAGGAAAATAAGGTACATTCACATATTTATTCCACTATTTAACTGATATTGAGTGAGTCTCTTAGGAGAAAGGCACAATTCTAAGCATAGAGGGAAAATATAAAGTGCGCATTAAACATACAGTATTTACAAAAAACCATTGGAAGAATAATAAAAACAATATGCGTGAAACAAATAAGGGCTCTTAGTATTCACAGAAAGGGAATTAGCTCATTCTTAAGGATGAATGATATTTCAGCATTTAGAAAACGGAATGGGAGACATACTGAATGGAAAGAATGGGGTCAAATGTTCACAGGTTGTGAGTTACAAAGTATTTCAAGTTTAGTATGGCCAGGATGCAGGCAGTCCTAAGGCCTGATTGTGCCAGATTTGGGAACTTTAAGAGGTAGCATTAAGTGTGGGCTTTATTCTTAAATGGAAAGCCAATGGAATTTCTTAATAGGGAATGAATGACACACTGAAATAAATGCTTTAGAACAATTGATTTTGTAGAACTTCAATTCCTTCATGTTAGAGTCTTCACACATTCACTGCACTCCTAAAAACTCAGAAAACTAATGAGACCTAGGGCCTACATGGAAGAGGGTGACCTCAAGGTTCACTGGAAATTGAACTGCTTATGGCAGCTCCTATGGAAGAGCAAATCTCTAGCAGGTTCAGCAAAGCCCTGAGGCAGCGTCAGAAATAATATTCTTCATGCAACCAGAAAAGAGTAATTATACTGATGCTCACTCACTATCAGAACTCTATAAATGATTGATGGTCAGTATAAGAATAATCAATCTAGCAAATTATGTACAGAACTTCTTGGTAATAATTGTTATCAGAATCACTTGAATTCATCTACTTTAATCCTCACATGAATCCTATGAAGCGGTATTTTTTATCTTTTTTGCAGATGAGGATGCTGAGACTCTGAGAGGCTAGTCACCTGCCCAAGGTCACACACTTCACACCCTGTGGAGGGCGGGCCTAACCCAGGTTTGCATGATCCAGAGTGCATGTTATTTCCTACCTCCTCATACTGCCTCCCTCCACCTGCTTGCTTCATTCTATGCCCTTGCATAGAAAGAATACCCATCAGAAGAGTGAGAGTATATGCTCCACACATATTATTAAAATGTATCTTTTAAAGACCATTGAATAGTTCACATCAAAACTGTTTTTAGGAAAATTTACTATACTGTAATTTTATGTCAAGTGTGAATTTTAGAAGAAATTCAAGCTTGTGGGTGCATCTTTACCTATATGCTTTAATATTATAACACAGTAAGATCCTAGATTCCTTTAAGAAGAAATGGAGTTTTTTTTTTAACATAGTTGTAGCAGTTTGATATTGTTTATGAATTCCAAAAATAGATATTGGATTATGTTTGTAAACTGATCTGTTCCTCTGGGCATATTAGATTATATTGGATTCAGAGGTTTCACTTTTACTTGATTAAATAATGAATAAGGCGTTGATTGGGTCATGCCAGTAGGATGTTGACTCACAGAGAAAACCACATCACAGAGAAGGGAGATTGGAGTTTTGAACCTGGAGCCTCAGGGAAGTAAATACACAGGAAAGCAGATACATGAGGAAAGAGAGAAAGCTCCATTAGACGTTAGGCAGAGGCCCAGGGAAGAGGGATGAGTCGTTCACCTCATAGTTTATAGCTGGCCTTGTGGAGAGAGCAGAGCAGCCGAGCCCGGAGAGAAATGAGCCCTGGGAGAAAGATGAGACTTATCCCAGCCTATAGCTGTTATTGGAAGAAGCTGGAACCACGGAGACTTAAGAGGGAGGGGAAGCCTGAACCCTCATAGATGTCAGCAGACAGCTTGCTCCATGTGGCAACAGACCTTGGTGAGGGAAATAACTTACGCTTTATGTCCTGGTAACTATAAGCTTCTACCCCAAATAAATACCCTTTATAAAAGCCAACAGATTTCTGGTATTTTGCATCAGCACCCCTTTGGCTGACTAACACATTAGTTATCCATTTTCATTTTATTATTCTGTTCTTTAAGAGCATTTTCAGTTATCCTTGAATCCCACAATTTCTACCCTTAACATCTGGATAAATAAGTATAGATTATATCCAAAAAGCTATAATGTATGGAAAAAACCTTCTTGGCATTCACTAGACTTTTCCATTTCTTTAAAATTAGGCACAGCATCTCAAAAATGAAAGCATATAATTAGCTAAATTTTTTATACTCAAGGTTATATTTGCTATTTTATTTTCTATGGCAATTTTCCCCCAACATGTCTGTTGCTTCTATTTTTGATGAAGAAACATCTCATCCTAAAGATATATAAGTACTGATTATATTTCTTTAATGTGTACAAAGAAGTGTATGTTCAATTTTTTTAAATTTCCCAAGTTACATTGAATTCTTTCCCTTGTGATCTCAGTCCTATTAAAACACGTATTAAAGTGTGTGTAGAAGAAGATGCTGACATTGGTTGCCTGCACAGACTGCCAAAACAAACTCCTGCTAAAATTGGGTATCGTTTTGTACTCTTCTATGGAAACCTACAAGTGTCCACAAAGTTTCACAATTTGGCACTATGCCTAAAATAATTAAAATGGCATCTGGAAACTTCAGAGACTCAGTAAGTTAAATGATACATATGACATTAATGTTGGAAGAGTGAACAAATTTCAAAAAACTCCCATACTTTCATTTTATTTTGCTTGCCAATTATTGTAAAGAACGTCACTATGTTTTAAGAACCTAGAGAAGGCTTGTTTGCACATGGGAAATTTGAAAACACATACTATTTAACCATTAAGTTAATTTTGACTATGCAAAAACAACCCAGCAAAGCAAAAGCTATATATACTTGATAGAGTTTTGAAACCAGGGAATCGTTTGTCAATTGTGGTTTAATTCTGAATAACTTTCTCTCAGAAGACAGGTATTTTCTTTGCACACCACCACTTTTTATATCATATTCTTGGTTTAATGAGGCCTATAGAAGCAGTCATTTTTCTCCCTGATTTCCAGATACTGTGTTTTCTCAGAGGGTTGAAATAGATTGCATATGACTACTTGGATATGTCATGCTTGAAAGGCCTGTATATTTGCAAAAGTATACAATTTTGTGATGTGTTTTATATTTTGTTTCTGAGTTTAAAACTCCCTGTCCACAATGGTCAATAAGAATATATAAATATTGTCTCACACAGATACACATGCCAGTATAACTTGCCTGTAAAATAAACTTCTAACAAGTTAAAAGTTTTCATCACTGAGAACATACTTTCTCTAGGGTTACAATAACCTTGAGTATTAGAACTATGCACTAACCTCTAAATGATGCAGAGTTATGGAATTTCTTTAGCAAAACTGGAAGGGAAAGAATTATATTTATTGTTAAAACTCCATGAATATTATGATTTATTGGCTTTCCTCTAGCTCTTTGTTCTGGGGAGAGTACTGAATAGAAGGTTTTCACCTTGCTTATTAAACTCTTTTAGTAACAAACCTGCACCTGAATTTTAATGATAGATACTGTTGCAAAAGCTGTACTTATTTTTGCATATTGAACTGTGGGTATTAAGGTCATTAGTTGCTAAATATTTGCTTCCATGTTACCAAAGGCAAATCGGACTCCATATTGGACTTTTTATCAAACCATGACAGTAATTTTAATTAAATATTACTGTGATTAAAGAAGGGTAAATCTTATGCTTCAAGAAGACAGCCATAATTTTCTTATATCTAGATTTCTCTCTCTTCCAACATCTTCCTTATAATTTCACAAGCAGGAAGAAGGTAATAACAGTATTTTAATTGTCAATAAGTATTTAATTGTCATCTAGTATTAATAATGAGTGACAGAGTATGGGAATGGTATTCAGTTTACTTGTTGTTTCCTTCATTCTGACATCAGTTTATATTATAACAAACAATAAACATTTGATTTTCAACATTCAGCTTTGTATAACAGCTAGCCACACAGAATGTTTACATTTCAGGTTTGAGACAGGTTTCAACCTTGAGCTGATAATAATGTAGCTTCTATCAAACGGTAATTGTTCCATGAAAACAATTGAGCTAAGCAGCGATTCTTAAAATTTAGTGTGCGAAAGAGGCACTGAAGATGCTTTGGCTCCAACACCAGAGATTCTGATCTAGTTGGTTTAGAATGAAACCAAGGAACTTGAATTTTTAGGAATACACATGAAAATTATAATGCATATTCTTCAATATAAGTTTGATTTTTGTATGAAGTTTGATTATCAAAAATACTTTGAGACCTTATTGACCTAAGAACATGTAAAAGTACCTCTATAGGTCATAATATAGTGTTATAACCATAATTTTCTCAAAGAACAGCATACAAAAATCATGTGAACCTATTTTTCATAAATGTGAAAGATACTTTTCCTTATGTAATTCTGTTTCTCTGGTTCTGAAACACATCTGATATATTTCATTGGCAATTTAACACCAATAATGAATTAGTCTCTTTTGAAGAACAGATACAATTCTTTCATCAGACAATGAAATTCATATAATTTCTGGCTTCTTTTTTTTAATTTTTACTTTGCTTGCCAGAAAGCATATAATTAGACATTGTTAACAGCTTTATTGTGTTTTATTCACACATCATACAATTCAACTATTTAAAATGTGCAATTCATTGGTTTTTAATATATGCACAGTGTTGTGCCAACCTCAATATTTTACAATTTTAGAACATTTTGCCCAAAAGAAATCTCATACAGTCATTCCCCATTACCATAACCCCCATCCCAGCCCTAGGCAATGACTAGTCTACTTTCTGTCTCTATGGATTTGTTTATTCTGGACATTTCATTCAAATAAAATATACCTTATATGGTCTTTCATGACTCATTTCTTTCATTTAGCATAGTGTTTTCAAGATTCAGCTGTCTTGTGGTCAGTACCCCATTCCTTTTTAATGCCAAATAATATTCCATTGTATGGATATACCATAATTGTTTATCATTCGTCAGTTTATGACATTTGGGTAGTTTCCACTCTTTGGTTATCCTCAATAATGCTGCTATGTTACATGAATAGAACTTTTGTGTGGACATATGCTTTCAGTTCTTTTGAATTGCCTAGGAGTGGAATTGCTGGCTCTTATAGTTACTGTATTTTAACACTTTGAGGAAGTATAAAACTGCTTTCCAAAGTGAACGCACCATTTTACAATCCCATCAGCAATGTATGAGGGATCTGATTTCTTCAAATGTATCCTCGCCAACATTTGTTGTCTGTTTTTTTCATTAAAGCCATCCTAGTGAGTATGAAGTGGTATCTCAAAGTGATTTTGATTTGTATTTACCTAATTACTAATGGTGTTGAACATCTTTTCATGTGCTTATTGATCAATTGTATATCTTCTTTGGAGAAATGCTTATTCAAATCTTTTATCCATTATTTAATTAGGTTATCTTTTAGCAATATGTTGTGAATTCTTTATAGAGTCTAGATACAAGTTCCATATCATATAGGATTTGCAAATATTTTCTCTAATAACCACTTTCCAGATATTTACTGCTTTCCATCAACTACATTCCCAACTTGTACCTGTTAGTTATAATGATCAAGAAAACTCTTAATCACCTTCAGCTCTAGGAGAGGCCTAGATTCACTGGTGTTCTTGGGTCAGCTCCCACCAGTTTGTAAAAGCCAATTTTGCACTTCTCTTTCCACCTTCTAGACTCCTAGTTCGGTGAACTCATGTTGCTGGGAATCAGGGAGTGTCTTTTTTTTTTTCCTTTCTTTCTTTTCTTTTTCTTTATAAGTGAGCTTACCACTGAATATATTCCTGGATATACCACTATGTGTCCCCACATCCCACATTCATTCTACATCTTGAAACCAGATCTCTGACAAGTTTATGAAACAACAAACCTTATAGATGACTGATAAAACATTCAGACCTTAAAAATAATCATCAAAATTTTGTTGATAATTTATATTATGAGATGAGTTGGTGCAATGTTTTGCAATTTTCTATAGGCCATTGCTTCATATTTTTGAAGTGAATTTTTCACAGAATAAGTCCCCATTAATCTTTTAAGCCCATTGAAATAATTCAAAAGCTGTATAAGAATTTGTATATTTGCCATAGCATATGTTTATCAAGTTAAAACCAAAGAATTAAATCTGAAATAAAATGTATTCTTTTGTGTTCTTTGATCATAATGGATCTATATATTTAGCTTAAAATGAGTAACAAAGCTCATAGAAATCATGTTTGCTTTAAAAAAAGTGTTTATTGCTAAATACTTAGAATTGTCAACTTATTTTGATGAAGTTGTATAAAAGCAGCATGTTTAATAAGAAAGTTAATTAGATAAAACTATCATTTAAACTGAGATTCCCCATAAAAATATTAAATTACAACAAGAAAATTATATAACATCATTTATGTTAGGATTCAAAATAAGAAAATATGACTAGATGACAATTGTGATATTATATTGTAATTATAAACAATAAGGCATATGAAATTACATGTTAAACGACTGTAGAAATGGAAAATAAATATAAGAAGTGTTTTTTTTTTTACTTGTAATGTCAAAGTTTAATAAAATCTTTTTTGTCTCCTGAATTATCATTGTTAAATACAATATAATCATGCATTTTATTTTACTTGGAGATGTTCTTAAACTTATACAAGTTTACTGGTCAAATAAGTTACCATACATCTACTAAATAAGATGATAAAAAATATAAATTTACCGTTAAATGAATTGAGTCATTATTTGACAAAATTTATTTTAACAGTAATGTGTTTTGTAGGACATCAGCTTGAAGATAGATTCCAAGAGCTTTTGATAACTTAAAACATTAGACTTAGGCTAAGGCATGTATATGCAAGATAGGCAGAGTGTGTTTTTACTAAGAAAGAAGGGAGTAGTTCTACCAGAGAATTGCACCTCAGAGGAGGCCTCCCATGTTCTTGCCCTTCTCCCAGCAATAGAATGAATCTTCTCATTACTTGTCACTTGGTTGTCTTGTGATGGAGGTAGAGAACACGCTTCTTTGTCCTGCTTCGGCATCAGTCTAAGGCAAGCTGTGTGTTGCTGGGTCTTGTAGTTTTCTCAGTGGCCCTGCCCCTCCACCAGTGGTAGAGAACCACTAATGCCCAAGACCCAGGATGACATCCTGACCTCCTGGGGCAGAGGTGTTCTTTAAATTTTTTTATTTTTTCTTATTTCTTTCCCCTGAGTTGCAATGGGTGTCCACAAATACCCTGAAACCTGCAGGGTTTTCTGCCATTCCCCAAAATTAGCATAAGGATTTTATTCCCTTATGGAGATAGAGAAGCATGACCCAGAGGGACTTTGTGCCTTTCCCACAGTAGTTGCTACTTTCCTACTCCAGTACCACACTAAACAGGAGGCTAACTCTGGTCTCCCATTCTGACCCAAATCGCTATCATAAGCACCTTGTGAGGTATGTGGACAAAAGCCTGACATTAGATGCATCCACCCTTTCTGCCTGTAGCTCCCATAGATTATGTACTCTCATATTAGCCAGTGCTCAGCATTCAGAAATTTGTTGAAATAATTCACTGAATTTTCTTACCAGTTCGTATGGCACCCCTTCCATTCCTCCCTCAGGTGAACCAGTGCTTACATCTTGTTCTTTGAAAGCACCAGTGTATCCTCAGATTTAAGACTCGTTTGTCTTGAAGATGACAGAGTAGGGAATGGTAGGCTTCACTCCTCCTCCCGAAACTGTGGGAAGAGTGTTATCTCAGTGGATGGACACTCACACATTAAACAGCAAAATATTAAACTCCCATCCTGGGGAGTCCTGCTATATTCTCAAATAAAGGGGCAAGAATCTCTAGAGTACATAGGCAGTGTGTAATAAAAGAAAACAGACCAATATGTCAAGCCCTAAATATAAATGCATCTAACTATGAACCTTATTCTTGTAAAATTGAAACATAGCTGAATAATAGCTATTACCTAAGAGTTATCTCCTGAAAGTCTCCTTGATATTCAAATGTGGCCTCTTTCTAAGCCAAACTCAGCAAATAAATGCACTACCTTTCCCCCCTGGCATGGGAAGCCTCCCTGGCACTGAGGGATTAATACCAAGCACGAAGAAGTGATGCATTTGGAAAAAGACCTTGAACAAAAGGGGGAAACATTAAATACAAAAGACTTTTTATAGCTAAGAGATTTCAAAATGAGTTGGAAGATCATTCCAGAAGTTATACTTATGCATATCTCAGGCAGATCTCACTAACTGACACTGTGAACAAAAACTCAAATAGGGGTGCTCCTGAGGGCTCTAGAGCAATCTGGACACTATAGGCAAGGCACACAATCCCTTGAAATCAGCACATTGTTTGTGGGCCTTACTTTGGAATATATGACAACTTACTTTCCCAATGTAACAGAGACCCATTTATAATTTCCTTACGCATGATTCTTCCACATGTAATTAGTACTATACCCATTAAATATTTCCCTACACATGAGTCTTCTACATGTAATTAGTACTATATCCATTAAATATTTGTCTCAGAGACTTAAATCTTTGATCTGTTCATATGCTGGTTGAGCTCTGAGTCTCAGAAAAGTTGTGGTCAACACCCACTCTCTAGTTCATCGGACTCATGCAGTACAAATGATGATGATGGACACCTCCCATCCCAAAAACCAGAGAGTAGTTGTAGAACTGTAAGCAAAAGAGCTCCTTTAATCTGTCCCATAAGATCTAAACCTCCTCTCAATCTGAGGCAGAGCGGACATCACAATCCCAAAATCCTCAAGGTTGAAGAATGAACAAACATAAGGGGGGGGGGGGGAATGGAATCATGGGCAAAGCAAAGTTATTAATATTGTAGTAATGGAAGAACATTTCACATTGATATAAAAGATAGAGGTTACCAGAGGTTCTGAGGGGAAGGGAGAGAATAAGAGTGGAACATAGGACATTTTTAGGGCATTGGGAATAAGCGTAAACCACAATGTAAATTATAGACCTTGGTTAGTAGCAATGCTTCAATATTTATTCATCAATTGTAAAAAATGTACCACACAATTGTAAGATGTTATTAATAGGGGAAGATGTGAGATGGGGAGGGGGTAGCAAATGTGAGAATCCCTTATACTTTCCATGTAACTTTTCTGTAATCTAAAACCCCTTTTAAAATAAAATTTATTATATTAAAAACAAAAGATTAGTTTGTCTTGTGGCCTCTACTATTTGACAGGTTCAAGAAAATTTATGATTTGGTAGATTATCCAACTTGTTGTTGGGGTGGTAGCAATGCTCTTTCCAGTTTTCTACACCCTGAGACAAAACTAGAAGTCGCCCTCAAATGATCTTGAATGTACAAATTCTAGGATTAAATACAATATATTATTACAATTGTTCAATGTAACTCATAAAATTAAAATTTAAAATTGCTCTGAAACCTATTAATCAACATAAATTTCCCTCATCTTTAACTCCCAGAAGATTGCTAAATAAAAAAGAGAAGAGATTAACGATGTAGAAAATATTGTGACATTGAGCAAATATCTGAACTCATTTCATATGTAGGATTCATTGTGGTGTCTTTAGTTCATGATATGTGGGATAATCAGATCATTGATTTTTTTTGGGTGTGATAAAGTTTGGTTTGATATTGAAGTAAAGAATAACTGCTTTTTCAAGCCCTAATCTATTTGGGAATATAATATAAGAGAATAAAATATTATCTTTAAAATATGCTAATGATTTTATTTAATGATTTAATAGCAATAAACCTGCTTTAATATAACTGCCAAAAATTAACCTAGGTGGGTGAGGGTGAGAGTGAGGGAGACCTCTATATTTTTGATGTAACATCTATGTGATCTAAAGCTCCTTTAAAAATAAAGAAATTTTAAAAATTGCAGGAAGGATAAGTCAGAAACTAATGAAATTATTTTGCTATCAAGAAAAAAGAAATCTGGGGAAGGGGCAAGATGGTGACCGAGTAAGGAACTCCTAGAGACAGTTCGTCCTACAGACCAGTTAGTAATCACCCACAGCTATCTAAAGCCCCTGACTGGGGGGCCCAGGAAACCAGAAGAGCATTCTGCAACATCCTTGAAAGAATGGAAGGAAAAGATTGCCTATCTGCAGTGAAGTTGCATGAGTAGAGCAATCCATACCACAGAGGCCAGTTCCCATCCTACGCTGGTGGCACAAGCCACCTTAGGAACTATTGGCTGGTGTGGGAAGCTCCATTTCCCAAAAAGGGGAAGGAAGAGATGGTTGACCACTGATTTTAGTTACTAATAGTAAATTTGGCTGGCTAAAGTATAATCCTAAGAACAGCTAAAGTTTGAACCTGTCCAAGTGGGAAAGAAGCCAGTAGCACACCATTTTAACTCCACCCCCGGCATGAGGGGAAGCAGGGCTGATTGAAAATCACAGTGATGCTAGGGACCAGCTTCTTTACACCCAGATTAGACTGCAGCCCTAGCTTATGCTCCAGCCCCACCTCCAGCAGGGAGAAAGCTGGGGGAACCTGCACCAGCCTCTCTGGGTAACTGCAGGTATTTTTGGCCACCAAAGACTGTGTCCAGAATACATACATTAGTAAGCCAAATGCCAAGACACCAACAAAAATTTACAATCCATACCAAGAAACAGGAAAATATGGCCTGATCAAAGGAAAAATATAAGCCTCCCAATGACATAAAGGAGTTGAGACAACTAATCATAGATGTTCAAACAAATCTCCTTAATAAATTCAGAGGTGGCTAAAGAGATTCAGGATATTAAGAAGACACTGGGCAAGCACAAAGAAGAATTTTAAAGCATACATAGAAAAATAGCAGATCTTATGGGAATGAAAGGCACAATAAATGAAGTAAAAACTACAGTGGAGGCATATAATAGCAGATTTGAGGAGGCAGAAGAATAAATCAGTGAGCTTGAAGACCTGGCCTCTGAAAGTGAACGTACAAAAGAACAGATGAAGAAAAGAATGGAAAAAATTGAACAGGGTCTCAAGAAACTAAATGACAGCAAGAGATGTGCAAACATACATGTCATGGATGTCCCAGAAGGAGAAAAAGGGAAAAGGGGCAGAAGGAATATTTGAAGAAATAATGGTAGAAAATTTCCCAACTCTATTGAAGGATATATCTATTCATGTCCAAAAAGCACAACATACTTCCATCTGAATAAATCTGAATAGATCAACCTCTGAGACACATACTAATCAGAATGTCAAATGCCAAAGACAAAGGGAGAATTCTGAGAGCAGCAAGAAAAAAGCAATGCATAACATATAAGGGATATCCAATAAGATTAAGTGCCTATTTCTCATCAAACCATGGCAGGAAGAAGGCAGTGGTATGATATATTTAAGATACTACAAGAGAAACACTGCCAGACAAGATTCTTATATCCTGCAAGAAATATTGTCTTTCAAAAATGAAGATGAGTTTAGAATATTCACAGATAAACAGAAACTGAGAGAGTTTGTAACAAAGAGACTGGCTTTGTAGGAAATACTAAAGGGAGTGCTACAGCCTGTAAAGAAAGACAGGAGAAAGAGATTTGGAAGACAATCTAGAAATGAAGATTATATCAGTAAATGTAAATAAAGTATAAAAAGAATAGTGAAAATAAAATATGACAAATAAAACCCAAAGGTCAAAATTGGTGAAATAAGAACTGCCTTTATACTAATAACATTGAGTGTTAGTGGATTAAACTCCCCAATCAAAAGATACAGACTGGCAGAATGGATAAGAAAATATAAGCCATATGTATGCTGTCTACAAGAGATTCACCTTAGACCCAATAGATTGAAATTAAAAGGCTAGAAAAAGACATTCCATGCATGCAGTAACCAAAAAAAGTTGGAATAGGTATAGTTATATTAGATTAAATAGACTTAAAAGCAAAACTGTTATTAAAGATAAAGAAAGGCATTATATATTAATAAAGGGGGCAATTCACCAAGAAGAAATAACAATCATAAATGTATACAACTAAGCAGGATGCCCCAAGATACATGAGGCAAACACTGGCAAGACTTAAGGGAGAAACAGCTATCTCTACAATAATATTTGGAGACTTCAGTACACCACTTTCAGCATTGGATAGAACATCTGGGCAGAGGATCAATAAAGAAACAGAGAGCTTGAATAATATGATAAATGGACCAAATCTAATAGACATTTATAGAACATTGCACCCCAAAGCAGAAGGATATACATTTTTCTCAAGTGCTTATGTGTCTTTTTCCAGGATAGACCATATATTGGGTCACAAAAAGAAGCTCAATAAATTCTACAAGATTGAAATTATACAAAGCACTTTCTCTGATCATAATAGAATGAAGTTGGAAATCAACAAGAGGTGGAAAAAGGGAAAATTCACAAATATTGAGATTAAACAACACACTCTTAAATAATCAGTAGGTCAAAGAAAAAATTGCAAGAGAAATCAATAAATATCACAAGATTAATGAAAACAAAAATAGAAATATAAGAACCTATGAGATGGAGCAAATGCAGTGCTAAGATGGGAGTTTATAGCCCTCAATTCTTACATTAAAAAAGAGGAAAGAGCTAAAATCAATGACCTAACTACACAACTGGAGGAACTAGAGAAAGAACAGCAAACTAGTCCCAAAGCAAGTAGAAGGAATAAAATAACAAAGATCAGAGCATAAATAAATGAAAGTGAGAACAAAAAAAAATAATAGTAAGACTTAAAAGACCAAAAGTTGGTTCTTCAAGAAAATTAACAAAATCAACAAACCCCTGGTTAGCCTGACAAAGAGAAACAGTGAAGAGGCAAATAAATAAAATAAAAAATGAAAATGGGGACATTACTACTGATCCCAGAGAAATAAAAGAGATCATAAGAGGATACTATGAACAACTGCATGCCAACAAACTAGACAATGTGGATGAAATGGAAAACTTCCTAGGAATGTACAAACAACCTACACTGACCCTAAAAAAAATAGAAGACATCAACAAACTAATCACAAGTAAAGAGACTGAAACAGTCATTAAACAATCCCCCAAAATGAAAAGCCCAGGACCAGGTGGTTTCACAGGTGAGTTCTACCAAGTATTCAAAGATTTAATACCAATTTTATTCAAACTCTTCCAAAAAAATTGAACAGGAAGGAATGCTACCAAACTCATTCTATGAAGTCAATATCACTCTTATACCAAAGCCAGGTAAAGATATTATGACAAAAGAAAATTACAGACCCATTTCCCTAATGAATACAGATGCAAAATTCCTTAACAATATACCAGTTGATAGACTCTAATAACAGATTAAAAGAATTATTCAGGGAGCAGATGTGGCTTAAGTGGTTGAGCACCTGCTTCCCACAATGGGAGGTCCTAGGTTCAGTCCCTGGTACTTCCTAAAAACAAAAACAAAAACAAACAAACAATTGGAAAAAAACTAACTCAAGGGAGCTGATGTAGCTCAGTGGCTGAGCACCGACTTCCCACAGACAAGGCCCTGGGGTTCAATCCCTGGCTCTGTTACTTAAAAAAAAAAAAAAAAAAAAAGAATTATTAATCACGATGAAAAGGGTTTTATACCAAGTATGCAAGGGTGGCGTGACACAAGAAAATCAATCAGCATAAAACACCACATTAATAAATCAAAGAAGAAAAATCACATGATTCTATTGATTAATGCAGAAAAGGCATCTGACACAATACAGCATCCCTTCTTTATAAAAAAAACAAAAAAGATAGGAATTGAAGGTAACTTTATCAACATGATAAAGACCACATATGAAAAACCCACAACTACATTTTACTTAATGATGAAAGACTGAAAGCTTTCCTTTTGAGATCAGGAACAAGACAAGGATGTCCACTGTCTCTACTGTTTTTCAGTATAGTGCTAAATGTTCTAGCTAGAGCAATCAGGCAAGAAAAGAAATAAAAGGCATCCAAATCAGAAAGGAAGAAGTAAAACTTTCACTATTAAGAGATAATATGATCCTATATCTAGAAAGTCCCAAAAGATCTATAATAAAATTGCTAGAGCTAATAAATGATTTCAGTGGAGTGACGGGATACAAAATTAATATGCAAAAATCAGTGGTGATTCTATACACTAGTAATGCACAATCTGAGGAGGAAGTCAGGAAAAAAAATTCCATTTACAATAGTGGCAAATATTTAGGAATAAACTTAACCAAGGATGTAAATCACTTGTATTCAGAAAACTAAAATGCATTGCTAAAAGAAATTTAAAGAAGTCCTAAATAATTGGAAGAATATTTCATGCTCATGTATTGGAGGATTAAATATCAAAATGTCAATTCTACTCAAATTGATAAACAGATTCAAGGCAATCCTGATAAAAATTCCACCAGCATTTTTTAAACAAGTAGAAAACACAATTATCAAATTTATTTGGAAGAAGTAAGGTGCCCCAAATGCCAGAAACATCTTCAAAAGGAAAAGCAAAGTTGGAGGACTCTCACATCGGGACTTTAAATCACATTACCTAGCTACAGTGGTAAAAACAGCATGGTACCGGCAAAAAGATAGACACACAGACCGATAGAAATGAACTGATGATTTAGAAACAGACCCTCGTATCCGTGGTCAAATGATTTTTGACAAGATTGTTAAACCCACCCAGCTGGGTAAGAACAGTCTTCTTAGCAAATGGTGCTGTGAGAACTGGATATCCATAGCCTAAAGAAAGAAAGAGGACTTTTCTCTCAAAATTTATACAAAAATTAACTCAAACTGGATCAAAGACATAAATATAAAAACTAGAACCATAATGCTCCTAGAACAAAATGTAGGAAAACATCTTCAAGACCTGTGGTAGGTAGTGCATTCCTAAACCTTACACCAAAAGCACCAGCAATGAAGAAGATATGTATAAATGGGACCTCCTCAAACTTAAACATTTTTGTGATTCAAAGCACTTGGTCAAGAAGGTGAAAAGGCAGTCCACTCAATGGAAGAAAATATTTCAAAACCACATATCCAATAAGGGTTTGATTTCCATTCTATATAAAGAAATCATACAACACAACAATAAAAGAGCAAGCACTCCAATTAAAAATGGGCAAAGATTTAAATAGACATTTCTCTGCAGTGGAAATACAAATGGCCAAAGAGCACACGAAAAAATGTTCAATATCAGTAGCTATTACAGAAATGCAAATTAAAATGACAATGAGATATCATCTGACACGGCATAGAAGGGTCATTATTAAAAAAACAGAAAACAATAAGTTCTGGAGAGGATGTGGAGAAATAGAAACACTGCTTCATTGTTGGTGGGACTGTAAAATGATGCTGTCTCTGTGGAAGAGAGTTTGGTGGTTCCTCGGGAAGTTAAATATAGAACTGCCATATGATCCAGCAATTCCTCTACCAGGAATATATCCAGAAGAACTGAAAACTATGACACAAGCAGATACATACACACTGATTTTCATAGCAGTTGTTATTTACAATTTCCAAAAGATGGAATTCATCAACCAATGAATGGATAAACAAAATGTGGTACATACATACGATGGAATACTATGTTGCAGTAAGAAGAAATGAAATTGGGACACATGATAACATGATGAATCTTGAAGACATTATGCTAAGTGAAATAAGCCATACACAAAAGGACAAATATTGCATGGTCTCACTAATATGAACTAAATATGAGAATAAATGTGTGGAGTTAAAACCTAGAGTATAGGTTATTATAAGATAAGAGGAGGGCTGAGAAGAACTACTGATGCTTAATGTATGTAGAAGTTTTAATTGACTTGACTGTAAATGTGTGGTAACACATTATAGTGAGTAGCAGCTGGTTTATAAATGGGATTATGGCTGAAAAGGGTAGTCTAGTGATGTAAATGTCAATTGGAAGAAAGCTAGAGAATAATTTAGGGACTGAATAATAACACAGTGAACCCAGAGGTGGAAGCGAATTGTCGTCAATAGCACGAATGCAAGAATGTCCTTCTGTGAACTGAGCAAATGTACGTCACTATTGCATGGTGAAGGGAATGTGGAGAAGCATAGGAAAAATACAATTAATATAACCTATGAACTCTAGTTAACAGAAATATTGTGATATTCTTGCATCAATGACAAAGATGTACTGTGTTGATAATAGGGGAGTACGAAAAAAAATGCTAAATGTATGTCATAGTCCATTGTAAATGGTAATAGTCTAATGGACTATTGATGATATTATCTCATAATCTATAAAAAATGTTCCACAATGGTGTGGTGTGTTGGTGAACAGTTGTTGTATGGGAATTATACACATGTGCATGATAGTTTTGTAAGTTCACAACTTCTGTAATAAAAATAGATTTTAAAAAAAGAAGAAGCAAATACCTAATCAAATTGGAAAACAAGAAGAGGCATTTTTGGTAGACCAGAAGGAAAATGGAATTGTTCTGTAAATTAACAGAAAAATCATATGAGAAAAAAATAATCTAATAGGATGTGTTAAATTCATGAATTGTAATCATAAGCAGTTAGTTCTTTAGTCAGATACTACAGCAAATCTGGCTAGTTTTTTGTCTGAACCTAATTCAAATATATTGTCCTTACAAAATATTAAGAACATTATGAAAAATCAAATTTAATTTTCACCATTTTAAATGCAAGGCTTGTATGAACTACTTCATGGTTTCATTCTAATTTCAGTAAGAACTGAGGAAAGGGAAATAGGACATTAAAGAAACAAATTCTCTCTTCTAAAATTTACATATAATAGACACTGATATTTATGGGGGGAGAATATCTATATGATTTCTGCTAGGCATTGTAATGGGTGCAAGTAAAGACAAACATGAAGGGAGTGACAGGACTAAAAGATAAAAAGAGTATTTTGAGAGATGATCAAGTAAGTCTTCTTTACTATCTGTTTTGAAAGTTATGCACAGTTTGGCACAAGAACAATAAGGAGGATAAGTCCTAACATTGAAAGAGAGCACAAGGATCAGAAAAGACTATAATGAGAAATATAATTTTATTTGCATTATTATTAATGAATAACAAGTAACTAATGAAAGAGAGATCGATAGATTCTGTAGGTTTAGGACATGTATTTGCAAAAACCAAAATGTTTGAGAGAACATGGGATTTGGGGGAAACTACAAGAATTGGGAAAGGATTTTGAATTGAAGGCTACATATAAAAGGGCTGTTTTGAATAGTCTTCTAAGGAGTTTGGATTTATTGTAAAGATGCTCAGGAGTCATAGGAAGATGTTATGGGAAGTACTTGATTTGCCCTTTAGAAGATCATCTTGGTGGCTGATTGTAGAAGGGGATTAGACTGAAGGCAAGCAGAATGGAGAGAAAATTATCCTGTGAAACACCAACAAATATTTGAAAACAATAAAGGTGGGGGGGGCGGAGATTAATTTAGAAGCTTCAAGAGTTAAAACAGGGACCAAATAGAGAGTTCAGAAGAAAACCTCACATCAGCATATACCAGGCAGAACTGAGTGGGAAAGAGTGTGGTCTACGATGTGAACTGTGGTCTATGCTTAGTGGCAAAGCCCCAGGATGTGTATATCCATTGCAGGTGATGTGCCACATAATGAAAGATATTTATGTGGGATGTTATGGAAGGTGTGGGAGGTGGGGAACATGGGAATCCCTGTAATTTCTGTTTAACATTTAGGTAATCTAAGCACCTTTTAAAATATATATATATATAAAACATTTATGTAAGCAAATGCACATATATGCATATATATTTATATATCATTTTACAAATATTGGTTTGTATTGAGAAAAATTTGATTTTTACCCACAATAAAAAAATAAAAAATAATTAAAAATAATAATAATAATAAAAAAAAAGTAAACCTCAATATACTAGATGATAAATTTTATGGGAAAATGAATTATTCAATAAAGGGCACAGTAATTGTATAATGCATTAAATATATCATATTTCCTCAAATAGAAATACTCCCTTGAGTGATTAAAAAGTAATAATAATAATAATAATAACAATAATATTATTAGTCTTATTGGAACTAATATGGAGTTATCTATAAAATATATTGTTAAGTGAAATATGTAAATTGGATAAACTGTAGAGAATATACTACAACCTATGTAAATTATATAAATATATGTGAGTGTGCTTACATTTGTATAAATTAATATGTGTTTATATTTGGATGAAATATTTTTGAAAGTATACATGAAAAAATTATATGAAATTTTGCCTTTCAAAGGAAGCTGGGAACTTGGGGAATTTTTTAGGAAAAAACTTATCTTACCTAATATAATCTCTTTTTCCTTATCAAATATATGTAATACATAAAATAAACATATTTCAGTAATATAAATAAGGGATAATGAGTACCTTACTTTAGGAGAGTAAATTCAAGAGACAATTAAAAAAATAATATTAGCTGGTATCATTTGGATATGGATAATTAGGTAAAAATATATAAGATGACTCACATATTTTTGGCTTAAGATCTTTTGGGCCTAGTGAACAGATTCTGTCAAATTCATTATCTCTTTCATTTGGAAAACTTTTATTTTGCTTTCATCAGTTACCATTTTCTAAATTTCACTTATGTAAATTACACATCTTTATTTGAATTTAAGAAAAGCCACCTTATTTAAAATAAACAAATGTAACTGAAAAATTTATTTGCTTTTCTGACAATGAACAGCTGAATCCTTTGGTCCATTGTGAAGTGGCAGGATCAGGAGATGGACGAAAGCCAGTTATGTTAGTGGATCTCAGGCCAGGGCTGCTTGCAGGGCTCCCTAAACAGACTGTTGACTATAGACAGCATTTGTTTTCATTTCATTCCATTAAATGGCTTTAGTTTATGAATTAATCACTTTGTAAAATATATCTCCTTTAAAAAGGTATTTTAAAACAAATAGTTAAAATAGCACAACCAGAAAAAATATATTTTCCTTTATATGTAAAGTTTTTATAAAAACCAAATAAAAGAATATTTCTAATTTGCCATCTGTTATAAATTATGACCTATATCCATCCTGCCATGTATATTGCACAGAATGTGATAAAACACGTGATGGATGTTTCTGTTCCTTACTGCAGTTCTTTAAGCACTTCCTTACTGCTTTACGTCTGAATCTACTTCTTTCGACTTGGCAAAGTTTTTTGCTTTTTTTTCTTTAGTTCCCACATTAACTATTTTTAATTCATTAGTTGGCACATTATGTTAATAAGTAATAGGGAACATATTCCATACCTAAAGGACTAGCCATAAAATTACAGACATACAGTACATTTCTAAAACAGTCCCTTTGGTGGAGCTAAGCCAAATGTGACTCAGTTCGTCAAGGGTTACTCATAGAAAACTGTGCTTTTATTTTCTTTCTTCTCACCTCCCTTTACAGTATTTCATTTTAACAGCAAATAAAATGTACGTAATAGCATATGTAATTTATTTTATTCAAATGATATTTTTTTCTGAAAAGGTGTATGATAATCAAGTTTTTTATTTTATTTTATTAAGCTACATTGATAATGAAAAGTTTGTTTGTTAAGGAAACTCAGGGGTAAAACCTTTAGTATTGTAAATAATGCCAGGTTTTCTTCCAAATTTTCAAGTTGTTATACAAATGATTCCTTTTGAACATGGTCTAATTAAGTGATATGATGTAATTACTCAGTTCATTTATGTTGATTTTTGTTTCAAATCTGTAACATTTACTTCATTATAGTGAACAAATGTTTGGTAGAGTTTCTCAAATATAAATTGAAGGAAACATAAAGCAAGTTATCATCACAAAATGTTATAAACTATTTACAAAATGGAAAATTACAAGTGTAGAAGAGGATGTGGAGAAAGAAGGGCACTCATCCGTTATTGTTGGGAATATGAATGACACATTAGCAGTTCCTCATAAAGCTACTTATAGAATTACCATATGACCCAGCAATCCCATTTCTAAGTATAAATCCAAAAGAGTTGAAAGTAGGGACTTGACGTAGTGGCATTGTTCACAATTGCCAAAATGTGGAAGCAACCCAAGAGCCCATCTACTGATGACTGGATAAACACATGTGGTATATAAACACAATGGAATATTATTCAGCTGTAAAAAAAAGAAAGAAATTCTGATACATGTGACAACATGTATGAAACTTGAAGATATCATGCTTAGTGATATAAGCCAGACACAGAAGGACAAATACTGTATGATCTCACTGATATAAAATAATTAGAATAAGCAAACTCATGGAGTCAGAATCTAGAATATAGGTTACCAGGGGACACAGTGGTGGTAGGGAATAAGGAGTTACGGCTTAAAATGTACAGAGTTTCTATTTGAGATGATAGAAAAGTTTTGGTAATGGATGGTGGGGATGGTAACACAATGTTGTGAGAATAATTAACAGTAATTAATTTTCCTTTAATATTATATTTTAAGAAAAGAATTTAAAATATCCTCATGAATAATTACATTTCTTTCCAAAAGCTTGAGTAATGAAGTACATTTAAGATCACATAGTATTCTAGAAATCTCATTACCAGAGTACATTGACTATTTATTTTACTGTAAGAACACAATAGAAGTTCAAAGGATGGCAATTTTATTTTGAAGAATCATTTTCTCTGTTAGTCATGATAAAATTAGTCATGGTCAAAAATAGGCTAATATCCAAAATTAAGAATAAATTATAAGAATGTATTATTTAGGGTTTTATTTATAAAGTAGTCTCAATTGTAGTTTATGTTTATTTGAAATAAGTTTTCTTAATTCCCAAGATCACTAATATTGCGTGAACTAAGAAAGACTTTGCAAATTTCAGAAAGGCCAGATAAAAGCAGCTTTCAAAATGAAAGGTTTAAGTTTGAAGAAAAATTGAGGAAAAATATTCTTATATGATGTCTTTTTTCCTTATCAAATATATGCCATACATAATATAGATATAAATATAAATATAAATATAAATATAACTTTGTAATCTGAGAAGGGGAAGAGGGGATTGCATACCAGAACAACAATTTGTGCAAACACTAAGAAATATTTTAGAAGATGGTGTTGGAGAAAATAATGAAACATTCTGCAAATGGTAAGTAGAATACACAGGGAGGGGATGAAGTGAGATGCACTTGCTGAATTAGACAGGGGTGGGGGGATGGATCTTATCCTGTAGACCATGAGAGCCATTGGGGCAATTAAAAAAGTCAGAAGACGTTGTATGCATTTTATAAAAATATCTCTGGCACTGATGAGTAGGACTGCTTGCAGTGTTAAAATATTGAAAATGGACACTTCCTCATAAAGTTCAAAAGAAATCTAACCTCTCTTTGGCCTGAAGATTACTTCACCTCCAAAAGTTCTAATATATTACAGGGCACACCCAACATGAAAATGGGATGGTTATAAAATATGCTGTGAAATAGCTTTAATAAAAGCAAGGCATATGTGGAAATTACATTTTTCTTTGAAATACATAAACTTCTGTTGGCACAATTCCAATAACATGATTAATTTTTATCTGAATTACATTTATATAAGTTTATTTTTCTGTGATTATTCTTATTAATCAGGTCTTATTCATAGTGTTTTATAGAATATTGCAAACAATTGTCAATTCCACATATTATTTTTCATTAAATATTTCATTAAATGTATGTTCCCTTTTTCCTGTTTTTCCGACCATTATATTTTGTAATTTAAACACTCTAGATACTCAAGAGTATAGTATATGTTTGTTTGACCCATTGTTCTGTTACATTTTGGAAAGTTCGGAACTTCCACCACCCTCCCTTGAGATTTACTTGCTTTAGAAATCTGGAGTATTTCTGGTACATTTCAAGTATAAAATCAATATAAAAACTTGTATAAAAATTTTTTATCTGTAAAGCTGAAATTTTTTTTCTGTCCCATTAACAATTCTTGGAATAGCACAATATAGAATAAAAATTTACTTTTACTTTACTTATCTTAGAGTCAAGATTCCTTGATTATTTTAATAGAGTTTCTGCCACTAACTTCAGTTGTGGGACCTACTGGCCTAAGTCCACCTGGACCACTGGATGGGTTCATGGTTGAGGAAGAGATGGACAGCAAGAGAATAAATCATAAAGTGGAAGAAAAGTCAATATTCACAGAAATAGAGGAAAATATAAATTTAGTGGGAGATGGGAGAAGATTCAGAAGGTAGAGTAAAGCATGATGAAGTAAAGAGAGCATGAGTAAAAAAAAAAAACAGGGTGTAATTATGCCTTTTATCAAGTTAGGAGAATTAAGTGAGATGTGTGACTGGTACACTTTAAATGCACATTAACTGTTAGCTATTGCTTTTATTGTTATTATTTGATCTTGGAGCCTGCCTATGAATCATATTATAGGAACACATAAAAGCTCTGCTATGAGCAAGACTTCTTTATTCAGTATTATCCTGACTCTGGCAATATTCTTTATTTTTCCACTATTGCCCTGGCTATCTGATTCCTTAGTATCTCAATAGGAATTTGAAGAGATTTCTCAGGGTCTGACTCTCAGGACTCATTCCTGGTTCTATTAGTAGTCTGTCTCTGATTCCAGACGTTTCTGCTTCCATACTCTTGCCCCAATCAGTAACAGACCACAAGGGGAGAGCATCTGTTATATTCTCTCTACTTCTCAAATGTGTATTAAAATTTAGAAACCACAAATTCCATTTGCATTGATTGGAAACTACCTCTGAAACACGTCAATGTTGAGGTCATTGAAGATCTTTCCTCTCATTTTACAAGTTAGTAACTTTACCAACTTTAATAAATTTTATATTCTTTTATAGACATGATCACATAATCACTGAGAGCTTTGTAAACATAGCAGCCCTATGAAAATCTAGCAGGTAAGTTTTAGCACACACTTAAATTTGGGTGAGAGCACTGGAAATAGTCAATTTTCCTCCACATGGTGACACAATTAATTCTCAGTCACTACATATACTCTGAGGAACACTTACTAACCATGGGAACAGTTCGGATTTTTAGTATACTTCTCTCAGAGGTGCAATCAATGCCAAAAATATTACTGACTATTTCATGCCACACCCTTAAACAAGGAGTGGTTAAATTCTCTTGGGGAATAGATTTATATATTTTATAATAACAATGACTGGCATTAGCTAACCACATTTCATATCTCTGGCATGAGGTCTGCTTAATTGAATGTTTTAGAGCATGTGGCCAATTATGTGACTTTCCTGTTGTCTAGTAATAAATACCTAGGAGAGAAATGTAGTATGAGTTTATGCAGAACTGGGAGAATTAATCTCTAGTTTCTCTTCTTTAAAGACTTAGAAGTTTACATCATTATAATCCCAAGGAGGAACTGTTCAATTTTTAATTTTTGTTGTAAATGATATGTAAATCCTTGTTTATCAGTTAGTCAAGATAAAAAGTGAGTTGAGTGATGACTACTGTACCCAGCAAGGCAAACAAAAGATTTCCTAATGGTCCTTCTAGTTTTCCACTTGATAGTGGACCTAATGAGGTAAATAGTATAAGTGACCATAAGCAACTAACAATAATATGCAGTTACACACACGTGTACACATGCACACAGGATCATTCACATCCCCAGAAAAAAAAAAGTCTTCATCAAATCAGAGTGCTCTTTTAGGGGTCTTTAGACAAACTGGCCAGGAAATTGTTAACTGCTGATTCCACTCTAACAGTTTATCAGACATAGGAACTTACATCTAGTTACTTATTCACTGAATTTGTTCTTTGTGACCACTCCTTATTTCCAGAATCTTTTTGTTGTTGTTTGGGCTCATCTTGCTGCAATGTGATTCTGACACTAACTACCTTAATGCAGATTCCACAGGTTAAGGACACAATTCTTTACAAGACTGAGCTCACTTTAGATACTAGACACAACTTTGGGGAGTTCCCAGGGCTATTCTTCTGACCAAGTGGTTACTTGGAGTTCCCAAGAACCCCTCAGGTTTGATAAGTCACTAGACTCACAGAACTCAAGATAGCTCTATACTTAATATTACAGTTTAATATAGCAAAAGCGATTTATATCAGGACCAGCATAAAGAAGAGATACATAGGACAAGGTCTGGGAGGGCCCTAAACACAAAGCTTCCATGACGTATCTCTGTGAACTCAGGGCACATCTACTTCGGACCTTAGATGTTCATTATGAGCAAGGCAAGTACACCTGAGATTTAGTGTACAGTTTTCATTGGGGTCTCCTTACCGTAGGAATCCCCGTGGTTGAACTCAATTTCTAGCCTTCTCTCTTCCCAAGAGATTGAGCTGATTGTTATGTTCCTCAAAGCCCCAAACAATAACATGGTTGGTCTTTCTAGCATGACCAGCCACTGCCCTAAGACTAAGGGTGTGGCCCTCCGCAATCTGAGTCATCTCATTAGCTTAAACTAACAGGTGTGGTCTGGGGACTCACCGTGAATAACAAAGACACTTTTATCAATTGAAAAATCAAAGGATTTAGAGGTTACACCCTAGGACAGAGATTCCTAACCTGTTTTGTTCCATGGTCCCCTTTGCCAGTCAGATGAAAACCACACACCCCTTACTAAGTCCACACTATTCTGTGTATTATATTTAATAAATATATCACACCCACACCATCACATCCCCACAAGAATAATGTTTTTTTGAATTTCAATCAAGCTCCCAGATCCCTTGTTAAGAACCCCTGCCCTAGGAACATGGGCAAAGACCAAACCTCTTTCCAAACTCCTTGCCTTGAGTTTTTATCTGGTAGGCCAAATTTTCTGTGATTGGATTTTTTTTTTTTTTTTTTTTTTTAACAAAGTAGAAATAATGTGAGAATTGAATTAAGAACCCCAGTGTTGGAGTGCTGATATTATTGTGTGAACTTGAGCATATTGCTTACTATTCTTATAACTTCAATTTTATTATTTGTTGACTAAGATGGCATGAATAATACCAGTTCTGACTGTTGAGGAATTTAAATAAAGTGGCACACGTTATATCACTTGTAATTGTTAAATTATGTGAAATTTTTGTTACATATTCTATAATACATTTCTACAATGTTACTAGTTGTTACAACCCAGCTCCTGAAGGGCTTGGGTAGGAGAGGCAGCAAGGTCAAAGGATGCACTTGTCGCAGTGTCAGGCATAAACTTACAGACAGGAGAGGGTCTTCAGTGGCAGCAGGACGAAGAATGAAAGTAGTGCTCAGCAAAGAGGCAGGAAAATGAGGGACAACATATAGGGTCTTAGAACAAAGCCATTTCATAACAGAGTTTCTGCTAGGATCACAGGAAGCACATAAATGGGCTGGTGATGTTACTGCAGTTAGGAGAAAATGACAGTCTAAGATACCATCTGTACATTGTTTACGTGTGAGGAGGTTTGTTATATTTTAACTTGTGTCCTGGGGAACGCAGGTGGCTGTGAACTGTGGGCTGAATTTCCCTTAGGGAGGGGAAGCCAGGGCTAGAGACCCACTGGATCCCCACATTAGTCCTTCCAAGAAGTCCCACTCTTTGCTTTTCTTCTTTTTGAAGTTTACCTTTTACTAGTTCTTATAGTATGGGTTATTGGTTGTAAAACCCTCCTCATTTTTGTAGGTCAGAAAATGTCCTTATATTACCCACATTTTGGGATAATAGATAATTTAGATGTCAGATTCTAGGATGATGGTTCTTTTGTTAATAATCTGTTCTCTCTCTCTCTCTCTTTTTTTTTTTTTTTTTTTTTTGGTTAATCTCTCTTTTCTCTCTCATTTTCTCTTATGTTTTCCATAGCAAATAATTTAGTTGTGGATATTTATTTCTTTATTATTTATATGATACTTTGTACTTTAAATGATCACCTTTAACCTGAGGTTACATGTCCTCAATTCTGTCAACAATACATTTAATGCTCTTTCCTCTACTATTTTCCTCTATGTTGACACATCTAAACCTACTCTCCATTTCTTAGACTGCTGTGCCATATACTTTATATTTTTATTTAGGTCCTTGGGGGACTACTTAATATCTCTGAATTCACTGTTGTTTTTACTTTCAATGAGTCTGTTTTTCATTTCCAGGGTTCCCAAATGTTTCTTGTGTCAATTCTACCTGTTTTTGTTTTTTTAATTTTTGTTCTCTTTATACAGTTGTTATTAGTCTTTTTGAAATTTGTAAATATATTTCTTATAAAATCAGTTTTATATGGTGTTATTATTTTTATTTTATTTGAACTAAATTAATATCCCAAATGTTGATTTTTTAAACTGTATTTTAGCATTAGTTTTCTTCATGCATTTTTGAATTTTGATTTACATATTAATACTTAATAGGGCAGTTTTCTTTCACTCATTCTTTGTCATTATCCCCTTGCAGCTCCCAGGTCATGCAGTCAAACCCAGGTCTTATTTTTATAGTTCAAATATCCACATTATATTAAAAGTGACAAATTATTATTTTTATGATTGACACAAGAATTGCTCCTATGTAGCAAACTTACTTTATTTAGCAAAATACTTTGCTAAGGGTTTTGGGAGTGAGGGGTTGTGGTAAATTATTATTCTCAATTCATCATTTCACTCTGTTATAGAATTACACATGCATACGCTTTGCCATGTGACTTTGCAGGACTTCTCATTAGAGTAGGTAGAGGATAATTTTCCATTTTATTGAATTTGACTTGAACTTATAGATTGATTTGCCAAAGGAATATTAGCAAATACAACTCAAGGAAAATTTTTACATATGGTTTCAGGATATACCTTGGCCTTTGAGTTTCTGCCATCCACTATGAAAAGACCCTGCCTTTAGATTCCTAAAATGTTAAGAATCGCAACCTGATTCCTGGAATCCAGGCTAATACCTGAAAACCCAGGCAGAGACAGCTGGTAGCAACTCAGCTACAACCAAACCACAGACCCATGAATGGCAAAAAAATGATACATCTAGTTGTTGTAATTCATCAAGATTTTGAGGTTGTTTTTAACATAGAATTTTTGCTTCAATTGCTTACTAGTACAGAATAGTAGAGACAGAAAGCGTGGCTTTGAAAGAGTCAATAAAGATATAAATAAGGTCCTTTCTCTAAGAAATAAATGTAAATTTGAGTGATGGGTAGGGAGTTAGTAGAGAAAGAGGGGAGGGATAGTGAAAGAGAAACACAAACAGATAGATGTGGGTACCATGGCAGAAGGACAAATCTTAAAAAGAAAGTGGGTTAGTGAAGAGTTCCTGGTCTTTGATTGGTCAAAGCACTTTAATGTATATTTGTATCAAAATTTTGCTTTTTTTTTTTTCGTATTGCTATAGTTCTCTGGATTTCCAAACCTTTTGTAAACTCTATTATACACATAAAAATATATGTGGTTTTTTTTTTCTATTAATGGAGATCAAGGGAAAGTAGTTGAATTTTATATTTCACTTGGGAGGATGGAAAGAAAAAATCCAACTATGTGAAATAAAATAGAAAACAAGTGTTGCAGTTTGGCAGTTTGATGTAATTATGAATTCCAAAAATAGATATTGGATCATGCTTGTAAACTGGTCTACTAATCTGGGCATGATTAAGTTATGATTAGGGCGTTAACTGGGCCACGTCAGTAGGGCGTTGAGCCCCACCCCTTGGTGGGTGGGGAATAAAATATAAAAGGCAAGGCAAAGAACGGTGTTGAAGCAGTTTTGAGTAGCAGTTTTGATGTTGGAGATTATTCCTCCCAAGAATGTTCCAACTTTTAAAAATTAAATTCTTTTATTTTATTAGCTGTGAGTTTTTCATAGAGATTATCTGCCAGATTGTAAAAGCACCCGTCTAATCTTATTTTGCTGAAAGTTTCTAATCATGAATAGCTTTTGGATTTTGTCAAATGCTTTCCTTCATCTATTAAGATGATCATATGTTTTTTTCTCAATTTTCTGTTATTGTGTTGAATTTCAAATATTTACCTAACTCTTAATCACTGGGATAAATCCTTTTGATCATAAGGTGTTTTTTTTTTTTTAAAATAGTTTTGAATTAAATATGCTAATATTTTACTGAGAATTTTCCCACCTATGTTCATGGTACAATTTTCTTTTCCTATATTTGTCAGACTTTTTTTTGGTATTAGATATATTAAATTAGTATGGAAGAATCTTCTTTATCATATGTTAGATTGGATATTACCATTCTCTCTTTCTTCTTTTTTAATTCTTGATTTGTCTCAGACAGGGTTTACCAATTTTATTAACCTTTCCTATAATCTGACTTTTGACTATCATTTTTCCCATTTTCAATATCTTTTGTTGTCTTTATCATTTTCATCTCTTACAGTTACTTTAAATTTAGCTTTCTGTTCTGTTTGTACCTTCATAATGTGAAAATTTTGATCCTTAATTTTGGGCCTTTCTTCTCTACATATAACTTTAGTAATGATAGTTTCATATGGTTGAATAATCAACCATTATACCAACAATTCCAAATAATCCTGGAAAATCTTTCCTTTATTTGGAATGTATTGTATTTGTTGAATTTAAGAATTCAAGATCCCTTAGGGAAAATTTCTTAAATATATAGTCCATCCTTTTTTGATATATTGCATAATAAACATCACTGTCTAAATAAATTGTGATATTAATATTATTCAATTTGGGTTCTATTTTAAATATCAGGAACCACGTCCATATTCTATTTCTGCCTTCATTTATCATCATTCCTAAAGTCTAAAATACTCAGGATATATTCACAAAGCCCTAAATAAGCTTACATAAAAGGAGGCTTTTGTGGCAGTTTGATGTAATTATGAATTCCAAAAATATAATTGAATCATGCTTGTAAACTGATCTGTTAATCTGGGCATGATTAGGTTAGGATTAGGGTGTTGAGCCCCACCCCTTGGTGGGTGGGGAATCAAATATAAAAGGCAAGGCAAAGGACAGTTGAAGCGGTCTTTTGAGAAGCAGTTTTCATGTTTGAAAGAAGGCCCCAGGAGAAGAGAAGCAAGCTGTTCAAATGCTGGCAGCTGTCTTGCTCTAACACGTGGCAATGGACTGTGGTGAGAGAAGAAACTTAATGCTTTATGGCCTGGTATCTGTGGACTTCTACCCCAAATAAATACCCTTTATAGAGACCAACCCATTTTTGGTATTTCATATTAGCACCCCTTTGTCTGACTAATACAGCTTTGGATATCCAGATATCACTACTGTGGCAGTTTGAGATTATGTTATGAATCCCAAAAAAGAAAAAGATCATGTTTGTAAACTAATCTATTCCTCTGGGTGTGATAGTCTTTGATTGTATTAAGTTCAGTGAGGGGCCTCTGATTAAGGTTACTTGATAAAATCTATTTAGGGCTTCTGATTGGTCTACGTCAGTAAGGCATAACTAAGGTTGAATCCCTGTCCCCTTGGTGGGCTGATATAAACAGACACTCACTCAAGAACACACACAGGAAGAGAGATGAGCCATTTGCTGTTAAGTACTTTGCCCACTTTGCCCATCTATAGTTTGCAGCTGACTTTGTGAAGAGAGTCGATACTGAAAGAAGAAGCCCTGACAGACAAGCCCTATGTCAGTCTACAGCTGAGATTGGGAAGAAGCTGGGCCCAAGGGGAGACCAGGCAGAGATCAGTGACCCACCTTGCTTCAACATGTGGGAACTGACTTTGGTGAGAGGGCAACCTTGAGTTGGACCCGTTAGGACCTTGTAACTGTAAGTTTTTATTCCAAATAAATACCCTTTATAAAAGCCAACAGATTTCTTGTACTTTGTATCAGCACCCCTTTGACAGACTAATACAACTATTAAATTTTTCTTTGAAATGTAATAAAAATAAAATCTAGAACTTCAATGGTTTTTCAAAGTAATATTAGAAGGATATATTACAATTTTTGTTCCTTTCATATTTCCTTTCCATTCTCTTTTTTCTGCTAGTCCACTTTACCTACTTCAATCCTTAAAGTCCATTTTTCTAAGTTAAAGATCACACTAAGAAGATAAATATTTTCCAATTATGTAACTTAAAATTGTAGATATTTCTATAAGTTCTCATATATTTAAAGAAGGAATAACTAAAATGGTCTTTCAATGTTAGCCTATTCATTTTATATCAAAATAATAAATAATAAATAACTATAAAAATACTAGAGTTATTTTACACTCATGACATCAGCTATATTAATTTGTTGAAGTTACAGAAGAGATGGTCTGAATAGAGAGAATATTAGTTGCTTCAGATGTGAAAATCTTAAATTAATTCTTTAGCATGTTTGCTGTTGCCAGTTATATAAATTTTCAAATCAGATTTGAGCAGTCATCATGATACAGGGTTATATTTAGCAGTTTCCCTCCAGTACGATTTCTGATTCATTTACATTTTTCCTAGAATAATGGGTTTCATTTGTTAAATAAAATGGCATCCTATTTTGTGTCCCTGGCAAGCAGCCCTATTTGACTTCAAACTTATACAAATAGACAGAGATCCTTTTTATTGTTTACTGTAAGACAATTTGTAAAATATTTTATAAAATTAACAACCCCATCAAAATAACAATAACTGCATTGACTGAATTCTTAGAAACAAGAGAAAATTTTGTAAATAGGAATATTAAGAATGTAGGTTCAAAAAGTCAACATGTTTTATCTTATTCAGCTGCTTTGATGATTTCCATGAATCTATGTCAATCTTGAAAATTAATAATTGTCAAGAGATTATTATATTTTGTGGGAGGCCAAGTAAAGATTCTTGTTTCTATAAAACTGTATAGTCTTATTTAGTAGAGATTAGAAAGTACAAAAAGACAAAAATTAAAAAAACAAACACTTTATCTTCAATTAGCAATAGACACCTAGGTCAACATTTCATATCCATAAAATCGTAATTAATGTTTGAGTTCCTATTATAAACCAGATACTGTACTTAGACCTTTGGATATATTATCTCTTTTAATTTAACCTATGTAGCAATCAGATGGGTATTCATTATTTGGATACTGAGTCTTGGAGAAGTTAAATACTTTGCCCACTTTGCCTATCTAAATGGTGAATAAGGCTTCATTGTACTCATATATGTCTGACACCAGATTCTAGGCAGTCAGCTATGTCACCACTCCATGTTGATTATCTTGAGTTTCATGTGCAGAAAAATAAGTATTTTGCATGTAAATTTAGTCAACTTTATCAAATTAGAAACAACAGCATCCAACACAATTCAGATAGTTTCTGTTATATTTCTTTCCCTCCTCTGTGCCCTTTTAACATCCTCAACATATAAACATCCATTCTCTAGTGCAATATATAGAAACTATCATGTCTATAAGCAGCTCCAGGAACCATTTTCCCCCAAATTTTACTCTAGTACTTACCACAATACCAGCATGGACAAATGTTTCTTTTTTCATCTAATTGTCAGATTATAAATTTGAGAAATATATTTAAATGTTCCCACAGTTGTAAGTGACATAACATATAATAAAATCACAATTAATTAAAGAAAAATATTAAAATTATTGAAAAAAATAACTAAAGTAACTTAAATGTCAGGTGTTTTATATATATATATATATATTTGTGTTATATCATCAAATATCAAAACTTAAAATTTTAGACACATATACCATGTTTTTGAATTTGGTGTGGTTTTTTTCCATCCCATAATTTTATTTCAGTTCTAAATATATGCAGATCTCTTGTGGTATTCTCTTTTACTGAAAATAAAGTTAAGAAGAATTCATTGAATGACAAAGGTGGGTTCAACATGTCTCTTCCTAACATGTATGAAGCAATCTATATGAAATTTTAATAGTCAAGGGAAGATACTTGGACCCTTCCTGTTGACCAGATGTCTGAAGCATTCATCTGAGTTTATGCTAATTTCCAGAACAGGTCAAGTTATCAATCAAACATTATATGGGACAAAGTAAATCTAGTTAAAAACACAAAGGATGAAAGTACTGAAGAAAAAGTCACAATCTCTAGCCAAGTATGAGGCTGTAATAAAAATAATGGTCACTAACATTTATTCAATTATCAATATAAGCTGGGTACTTACATAAGTCCTTTAGAGGTATTGTTTCATTTGATGCTCACAATGAATTTTGAGGTAAATAGAAGACTTATGATCCTCATTTTTGCCACTGGGAAAACAGAAACTTATATAAGTTAAGTGACATGTCAGAGTCATACAATTAGGAAACAATAGAGTTAGGGTTTGATCTATAACATCTGCCTCTAGAACTCACACTCTTAAATACTGAAATATACAATATTGTCTAGAATCAAGAGTATCAATAAAATATTAATTAAATCCAAAGATTGGAATATTTTATATCAAAAAAGATAGGTAGACATCAGAAAAGGATCCTGAAGTACAGGATATTAGAGGTCTTGGGGCTTGTCCCAGCTCTGAACAAGTTGGCTATGCTTTACCAGGCAATTCACTCTACCTTAGTGTGCCTTAATTTGCCAGCTAGTATAAGCAAGTAAAAGGAAATAAACTTAAAGTCTTCTTCCTACTCAAACACTCAATGTTTGCAAATACTGAGCCACATTACAAATTATTTCCTTTTTATCTGACTCTGACTACAGGCATCTCTTGTATCCCAGGTCCACAGTGATTTTTATTTTCAACAAGTATGAAGTCAAGAGTCACTTACGGTGCTAAATTGGCTCCTAACTATTACAAAGTCAAATGAAGACAACTTGATGACCAAGACAAAATATAAATTTACAATTACTTAGAATTGGGATTTAGGATCCTAGCCAAACCAGGTGGTAAGCATAAGGTTAGCAATATGATACTTCTGTAAAAAAAAATCTCTTTGGAGCTGTAATTCTATGAAATGAAAATTTCTAAATATGTTAAAACTACAGTATATTTTATTATGTAGCTGTACATATAATCCAGGATATACTTTTATAACAAATAATGTTAAATTCCCTAAATAATATAGTAAATAAAATGTAAATTTCCTAGGTAATCTCTTATACACAATACCAAACAATACTAAATACTAAAATATGACACTAAATTTTAGCAATTCAGAAATATTTTGTAATCTGTAATCTGAAGTTTTGAAGAAAAAAAACAAGAAAAGTTTGCAAGTTGGCTTGCAAAGAATTCATTCTCTAAAGAAGAAATACCAAATGTTATTGGAAAGGTTAACAGGACCCACATGGCTGAATAAAAATTATTATATTTTCATTTATGAAACACATAATTTTTGCTTATACTTTGATCCTAATCTACTTTTATCCTTCTTTCAGGGATCTTTCCCAAGTACATATTATAAATTTTAACATCATCCCTAATAGGAAACATCAATTTTTATATTAGCTAATAGTGGTAGTATTCTTATTTACAACAGAAATCAAATGGAATGAATTTGCTTAACAAATTCAACTGATTGTACTCCTTCTGATGTATTCAGCGAAACAGCCTGGCCACCCACACTGGTAAATGCCTAAAGCCCATGTACAGCCTGCAAGAATCACTGTCCGCCAGAGGATATGGGAGAAAGAAGCATGCTTCCTATTACTTACTATCCTGCAATGCCCTTTCCACCAGTGTATCAATTCAGAACTTTCAATCTTTTTCTCTTGGTGCTGCAAACTCAGAACTGTCCATTATCTTAAACACCCGCTGCTATAAGACAAGAAGAAAAGATAAACTTTCTTCTAGGTCATAACTGAATACCTTGAGGCCAAATGCCCCCAACCATTTAGGAGATGAGCAGGATCAAACCAACTAAACCTTACCTCGGGGTAATACCCTGCTACTGTGCACAGTATCATCTCTATCTAATTTCCTGTTCCCCCCACTCTAAAATATTTTGGGTGTCTTTTCCCTTAAGCCAGTCACCAATCTTTCCTTTATTCTCATATAGTTTCCTCCATTCATTGTGTCCTCCTTAACTGTTCTTGATTTTCTTTTTTTTTAAAGAGAAAAACGGAGAAGACATTAAATTGTGCTAAGATATCTGGCTGCCTTTCACTTAGGGAAAATTGTACCTACCTTAAAGTATACACAAAATAAAAATACATTTTAAGTTAGATTAAAGACATATAAATTTTTAAAAAACATAAAATGTTAAATGCAGAATTGTGAAGTATAATCATAATTTTGGGTATGAAGTTGCAATATGTCAAATAACACTCAGAATGCAAACTCCAAGAAACAAAATAGACACATGACTTCATTAAAATTTTAAGTTTGTATCACAATATACAGTGTAAAACAAATTAAAAGACAAGTGAACAGACAGTAAATATTTGCATTACATAACAAAGCGTTAACCTATGGAACAGATTTTAAAAGATCTAAAATTCTATTTTAAAGACACAACACTCACTCAGGAGTTTGATGCCTTATCAGTGGGCCCTACTTTGGAATTTATGTTCCCCATGTGACAGTTGGACTCAGTTGTGGTTTCCCTAAACATGGCTCTTCTGGCCCTTCTATTTGAATCATAATTAGTACTAGGGTTCATAGGTGTACATCCAAGAGACTTACATCTTTGGGCTGTCCATGTGCCAGCTGGGCCCTGAATCTTGACGGAATTGCAATACCTACTTTCCAGGTCATTGGACTCACCCAGGACAACTAACAAAGAGATGATGATGGATAATAACTATCCCAAGAAACCAAGAGAATCTACAACTGCAAGCAAGTCAGTCCCATCCATCTGCCCCATGAGATCGAAGCCTCCTCTCAATTAGAGGTGGAGTGGGCATCACCATCCTAGAATCCTCAGGATTGGGAAATGAACTGTGGACTAAAGTATACTTACTGATACTCTACTATAGACTTATTGTGATTCTACCAGTGGAAGAAGTTATGACATTGATATGGAGACAGCGGCCACTGGAGGGAGAGGGAAAAACAGGTGAAATATGGCGGCATTTTCAGGTCTTGGGAATTGTCCTGCATGACATTACAATGACAGATACAGGCCATTACATGTATTGTCATAACCTACAAAATTGTTGGGGAAAGAATGTAAACTATAAGGTAAACTATAATCCATGCTTAGTGGCAATGCTCCGAAATGTTTTCATCAATTGTAACGAAGGTCCCACACTAATGAAGGATGTTGTTAATGTGGGAGAATGTGGGAGGTGTGGGAAGTGGGGCATATGAGAATCCCCTATATTTTTATGTAACATTTATGTAATCTAAATATCTTTTTAAAAAAATAAAAAATATATTTTTAAAAAAGATACAACAGTCAAAAGAAAGATGCTATTATAGTATGACTAGACAATTCAATAAAGCATAATAAGAATGACCAATAATCATGTAAGGAAATGTCCAACCTTACTAGTAAGTAGGAAATACACTGTAAAATTGTTAGAAACAAATTTCACTCATATTTACAAAAGTTAAATACAAAGACTGATAATATCATCTGTTAGTATGTGTGTCAGAAAATGATTTCTTTCCAATGATGTTAGAAGTAGTATATATATTGGCCAGATTTTTAGTAAGGATATTTGACTCAAAAATATTGGTCAAAAACATTGATTAGTTTTATAAGTTATTAACCCCTTGTGTTGAGAATCTAGGTTATGAACTTATTTGTTATTATCTGCATCTGGTATTGTTTTTTTTTTTTTTTTTTTTTATTATTGGTAAAAATCAAAATTCTCACAATACATACAAACATTTGCAAAATGATATATAAATATATATGCATATATGTGTATTTGCTTACAAAAATGTTATTTTTATATATATATATATACATTTATTTTAAGAGGTGCTTAGATTACCTAAAATATTACACGGAACCCACTGGGATTCCCATGTTGCCCACCTCCCACACCTGGTATTGTTTTATACACACATAGAGTTAATTTTAAATAAATGACTTCTGAATTAAATTCTTACTCTACACAATATTGAGAACATAATTAACAGCACTGAATTGTACATTTGAATGTGGTTAAAATGGGAAATTTTAGGTTGTATATATATTACTAGAATAAAATATTTAAAAACAACATAAGACTGTACAACACAAAGTGTACCCTAATTTAAACCATGGGCTACATAGTTAATAGTACAATTATAAAAATGTGCTATTATCAATTGTAACAAATGTACCAGACCAAAGCAAGGTGTTAATAATAGGATAGTATATGGGGACCCTGTGTTTTGTGCATGATTTTTCTGTAAACCCACAACTTTTCTAATTAAAAAAAAATTCTTACTCTAGAAGACTTTCCTGTATTGCATTTAGATGGCACTAAAAATGTTATTCTGGATAACATTGATAGTTAACTCTGTGATTTTTTCTTACTAAAGCAATACTGAAACATTTGAAATTTATGTTTAAAAAACTCCAAAGAACAAATATATAATTGTCATTCCTAAAATAATTTCTACAACTGTCAGTTATATTTGTTTTTCCCCTATCTAGTTTCTTTCAATTTCTATGTCTAAATTTCAATATGTACCTTTATTTCTTCCACATTCATGTCATTATGCATTTATTATATATACATTTACTGTGTTTCATGCATAGTATTATTGATTATAGAGAAAGAAAGAATTAATATGACATGTCTTAGCTTTTAAAAAAACTGCCAGGGGAAGCAGATATGTACACAAAAGATGATGATACAAAGGCAAAAGTGGTGAACATTTTAAAGTAAAACAAAGTTCAATGGAAGCACAGGGAGAAGAAAGACTAATTCCAGTTTTGGTGGGTTGAGAAAATTTCATCAAGGAGTTTGCATTTTTTGTGCACATTCCATAAGAGTGATAGTTGAATATTGTCCTGTAAAATATAGGATAAAAGACCATCATGTGATTTTATTTGAAAGTTGTGTTCCTTAAATGTTTCTAATAAATACAAATTCCATAAATCTCTTGAGAAGTTTATGATTTAATGGAATTCTTTAGTGAATCCTCGATCAGGTGAATAATTGTTCTCTGGTGTTTCTTTTCTTGAAATCCAGGTTCCCCATTAAGGGAAGTGAAATTAAGATGGGCACACACATCCACATATTAACCGATTTGCTGCTGAGTGGAATTACTGAAGATATTTGATGAGAAAAAAAAAGAATATTACTTTTGAAATTAAAGAAAACTTGTAAAAGTTACTATGACATTTAGTACTTTGTATGTATATTATATCCATCATAAGTAATTAGGCAAAAGTTAAAAGTTTGCATAAAGGGTGATTACTGTTATAGTACATTGTCTCTTTTTTCCTATTATTTAGATTTTTTTGGCAGCTTTCCCTGCTACTTGGCTAAATCTTTATGGACAAGGAAAGAGAGTGAGATGGGCAGACAAAGGATATTGAGAGATGATGGGTGGATCTAGAAACCAAGCTTTGGTGGTGCATGATGATGTATTGGGTCTGTACTCTATGTGAGTATGGGTGAAATACCAGTTTCTCACACTGAGTCCAAACTGGAAATGTTTATTTATAATCTTCCTTCCCCCCGGGTAGGAAGATTCAATTAAGTTTAATACATGTGTTTTTCATCTTGGCTCACATAGTGCACATACTGTTTTTTCAATAAATAGTGTTTGAATGAATTGAAAGAGGGAATAGTCTAAATGTGCCTAGGCACAGAGTGAGACACTGAGTTGGGCTGACCTATAAGAGCTGGTCCTAATGCAGCTACTAGATGGCCAGTGACTTTAGCATGTGTTCTGTTGCCTCCACCTGTGTCAAGGAATAGCCCTCTAGCAGCTAAGTCTTCATTTGTCTTTCTCATTAACCCTAAAATAAACAGAACAAGTAAATTTTTATTGCCTGGAGCTATAGGACAGCCCATTCTTTTCCCTAGTTCTTTCCCAAAATCTTATCATCCAATAATTTTTCCTCTATTATCCATGACCCTGGCATGGCTATTTGGGGGAAATCTACATCATAAATTTCCAGCATCTCTGTACTGAGAGGTAAAGTCCATATTCTGTATAGTAAATAAAGAAGAGGTCTGTCCTCTGTGTACTTTATTCAGTTGATCTGTGTTGTAAGAATTCCATGATCTAGAGCTAATTTCAGAAGGTTTTCATTGTTATTGCTGTCATTGAGAAACTCAGAATAATAGCTGCTATTAAAATAAGATTTTTTTTAAAGATTTACTTTTATTTACTTTATTTTTCTTTATTTATCACCCCTTTCCCCAGATGGCTCACTCATCTGTCTGCTCATTGTTCTCTTGCCTTCTCCAGGAGGCACTGGAAACCAAACCCCAGACCTCCCACATGGGAGGTGAGTGCCCAACAGACTGAGCCATATCAGCTCCCCATGGGCTGCGGCGTCTGCTGGCTCATGGCCTCTGCTTGTTGTGGTGGGGGCAGGGTCTAGCTTTGTTGTAGTGGCATCTAGCTCTGTTGTGGGGGGATGCGGCATCTGCTTGTCTTCTTTACTTTTTAGGAGGTGCGGGACGGAACCGGAGACCTCCCATGTGGTAGGTGCGTGCTCAAGTGGTTGAGCCACATCCACTTCCCTATAAAAAATATAGCGTGCTTTGGAAATTTTTACTCTAAAATCACATTGGCATATTATAAATAAAAATATACTTGATATATATATATTTCAAAGCATCATTGCGAGTTTGAGTAACATTAAGAGAAAATTTAGCTGAAAATATAGAAATACATAGATATTAGAAATGAAACTGTTCTAATGAAAATAAAATTTCTTTCATTTATGGGTGGTTTTTCAGGTTTTTCATTTTATCTAGCATGTTATCATGCTTGCATATTTAAAATACCAAAGGAATATAGTTAACTATAGAATGTAGATTTTAAAAATGTTGTTTATATAGTGAGAGATAAGTCCTGTAAGTGGAAAGCCTTAAGGTATCTTTCAATTAGCCCCAATGTTAACAAACGTATTAAATTGTAAAATTTTTGGCAAGTACCTATATGCTTTGCTCTAGGTCATTCAAGTTCAGTCACAGCAGCCCTAATAGTTATTCAAAATTATGTTTCCTCTAGACTTATTATCTGTATCTTCCATTAAGTCACATTCTGACATTTAAGAAATGAAGAGATTTTTGAGTTTTTCAGTTTTTGTCTAAAAGATCATTAAAAAATGATTCCTGCAAAAATGGCATTCTGAAACAACTGATTTTTTCACCCAAGCTTATACCTGTCTACAAGTTTCATTCTTACATAAAGGCAAAGTGAAAAAATTTCTTAAATAATATGACCTTATAGATGGAAAATCCTTAGCAATTGTTCAGCTTTCTGAATTGTACAAATGAAGAAACATAGCTAGAAAGTTGAGTCTTCAGAGTTGTTTAGATGAATATATATGTATATATATCATGTGTATATAATTCATGTACATACACAAACACACACATAAATACATAGATGCCATATATATGTGTATATATATATATATTAGAAAGAGAGAACAGGAATTCATAGTTTTTGTCTTCCAGAATAGTTCTTTCTTTCTACTACATAATTGCTCTAATTTTATAATTTTATAATAATCTGCTTTAATGTTATAGATGTGTTCCTCATTTTCTCATTAATAAAGCTAATTTCCTTCCCTTATTAAAGTAACATTTCAATACAGTGATAATTTTCACTTTGGGGCACAAATAGCTTTAGCAAGTAAAAGTTTTTCATTTAACTCCCTTCCAATTCTCTAGAAGCCTTTAAGTAACTTGAGAATGCCATGTAGATGAGAAACTACTGAGTAACTTTTATGTCTGTGTCTGTGTGTCTTTGGGAACATTGCTGTATTTTCCCATGGTGATAAGAAAAGATGGTCATCTCATATGGGTATTCAGAAAGATGGTGCAAGCACTAACTCAAATTTTATAACTTCAATTTGATTGCCACAGCCCCTACCCCATATTATGAAGTAATCAGATGAGGAGAGTCTTTTTAGTTTCCACTGCCAGCAAATAGCCTAAGACATATGATGTAGAATCCACAAATTGTGGGTTTATCCTAGGTTAACCTTTTAAATAAATTTGGCTGCTAAAGATATCGAATCTTTGGCACTAACAAAGCATGTTAGCTTAGGCTGAACAGCTTGAAATATTCCGGAAAAAAAGGACTGTTCACATCAAAATTAATATATTAATTTACCAACAGATTTGCATGATGACATGCAAGCTTCTGAATGTGAAGAAGATAAGCATACTATCATGTATTTTTAATTTTACCATAGATTGAAATTTATCTTTTATTTCAGGGGCTTTGTTTTGTTTGTTATTTACAATTTTTTCTTTCTTTATTTTTTTAACTTCAGCTCTAAACATTGCCTGGCACATGCTAGGAACTGAAAACATATAATTAAATTGAATTGAATGTGCTTTTAGTTGCTCTTCCTGTGGAATCCTTGGAGAAAGATATGCTTTCTTGAAGCATAATCCTGGTACCTTGAACGGTTATAGTTGAAATAATATATATTTTTAAAAAACCATTCAGGAATTCAGAATGGGGCTAAAAACCCTTGTTAATCAGGTGGGACTCCCACTGAAATTCCTTGTCTGTAACGTGACTATAGCAAATCCCATGCTCACATTATGGGCAACTAATTTAGATTTAACTTGACCCAAGAGAAAAGAAAGAAAAAAAAAAAACTTGCACTTGTAGGGAATTCATTGCATTTACTTCCCATGAAGAATTACAATGATTTGCCTATATAAACATTGTTAAAGTTGAAAATATTATTTGATATAAGGGTTGCAATACAAACAATTTATATCTGATGAAAAGTATAGAGTATCTGAGCTTGAGTAGCTTTTACACAAAGCAAGTCAATGAAGAGCGAGAGGTTAAGTGATAATGTTCAGTTAACCTCTTATAATCAAACAAGTCATCTAACCTTATGCAAGAGGGTGAAAATATGATTGTCTTTTTAAACTCACATACATATAGAGCATGGAAAATTTTTTTCATGTATTTAGCTTACCCCAGCTCCCTTTCTGATTTCATGTTACTGGAAAGTAACACAGGGCAAAGTGAAAATGAAGTTAAAAATGAATTAGCCAAATCTTTTCCTTTCATTCTTAATTTCTGTTTTTCCCTCCCTCCCTCCCTTCTTTCCTTTCTTCCATCTTTCTGTCTGCTTGTCTGTCTACCTTCTCTCCTCTCTCTCTCCCTCCCTGTTCCCACCCCCCACACTGTCTTGCTGTAACTGATTTTTTTTTCAGTCACAGATGTTACTAATGATGCATAAATTGCTGGAACCAATGTGGAAAATATTTCACAAAAGAAACTCTATCCTTTTGGTTTTGTTGCCAGGTATAAATTGATTCCATACAATCTGGCCATCATTCTTGTTGATTCTATTTCTTCTAGCACCGAAATGTATCCTCTTGCATTGACATGTAGTGTCTTAGTTCTTTTCACTATTTAATATAATATTGACTCTTTAATTTGCGGGGAGGGGAGAGACACAGAGAAGGGGGAGTTGAATTTATCTAACTGCTCAGAAATTTAAAGACAGAAAATGATCATTTAAATGCCTTACTTTGCTTTACTTTTTAACATGTTTATATTTAACTACCAATTTTCAGTGGCCAAATATCATTTGACTTTAGCATATAATTTAAAATATATTTTGATAATTAGCAGGATATTAAATTATTTGATAGTCATTTAAAATGTGTAATTATAGCAAATTCTGCAACTAAATCTCCTCAAAAACAATATTTCATCTTAGGAGCTTTCCCTAAGTATCTGAACATTTAAATCACAGTGTGTTTTACAATTGACTTGATACTTTAATAAAGCACTAGCAATTCTGTCTATTCACTGAATGAATTCATGCAATAAGCACTTTTCTCATTAGTCATCTATCTGGGAATCCTACTGAAAAATAAATCACTCAAGCCTTTTACATGGTTAATGACATTTTTATGGTGATGTATGTTTTGATTAGGTTGAAACCAGGAAATACATATTAAAAGACAAGATATCTGGTATACATGCCTGTTGGTTTATTCAATGTGAATAAGAGATGAAAGTCAAGGTCACTGTGCCTCCCCCAGAAACTGAAAGGGCAGATTCAAATGATCTCACAGTTTTCTTCTTTATATTACTTTACCCATAAATGATGTAGGTCATACTTTAAGAGATAATGAGAATTTGGAATCTGAAGATTTCTCAAGCATTCCTCCTACTCCCAAAAGCATCTTTATTTCTCTTCACACTATTCCAGAATATTTACTTTAAAAGAATTTTAAAACACATGGAAACATCTGTATCTTTTTAGACTATTATATTAAGATCTGCTCATCTTTCGCCGTTCTTGGGAAGTCAGTGGAAAGGATAATTAAATGCAGATTGTACTTGTCGGTATCCAATTAAGATAATTTTACCTTACTAATTTCTCCTCAGCAGTGGAAGACTTCACGACCGTAGATAGACAACCATACCAGCAACCCAGAACACAAGTTTTGAAGTTGCCTGTGAGTTAAGCACAAAAAAGCACGTGATAGGACAAACATATTTTAAAATTATGGAAATTTAGCATAAAAAGACCTATAAAGAATCGTGTTATGTTTCAAAAGCACCATGTAACTAGTGTTCAGAGAAACTCAGTGCTTCTTCCTGTTAGTTAAATAAAGATAGACATTTGTCATATATTAAAAGAGATTATTGCAGTAACACTTTCACTTTGGATCTATTTAAATTGTGACCTTAAAAGCATGCAAATGATATCTGCTAATAACTGAAAGTTAGAATTTGTTAGTGATCTTTTCAATTGGTTGACAGACATAATCCAGGCAAGTTTCTAATGCTTGCCAGTTTTAAAATACCTGAACAAAGTTATAAGTAAATGCTGTTAAAGTACCATGTACTAATATTTTATGAAGATGATTAACTTGTAAGACCCCAAGAAAGTTTTATAGGTACATAAAATTGTGTTTTAATTGTTTAAACCCAAAAGGATTTACTTTCTTCCAGAGAGAAGTTTGCTCTTAAAAGACAAGTTTTGTATTTCCTATTTTTGTTTTCCTTCCTAAACAAAGAGGAAGAAGAAGCCTACAGAGTGGCATCTGTCTGCTAGGCCTGGTGACAGAGGCAGTACTGCCTCCTTCGGGTACCAGATTGGCTCATTATGAACAAATGGTAGTGACTTGCTGGAGTTATCCATGGTTTTCATTCAGAAGATAGAGGGCCACTGTTGCTAGCAGCTTCATAGCTTTAGTGAGAGGCTGTCATCACCAGAAGCTGTACCTTTAAGCCTTACATTCTGGAAAATATTTTATGTCAAAATTCATGGTAGAAGAAAATAGTGAGTTCAGTAAAACATATTATTAAATAGGAAATTATCCTTCCAGATATATAATTGAACTTTCACATTGTGCAAACAGACAGAAATAAACTCTCAATTTAGTTTTTGTTTTATGAAAAACATGGAATTTTTGTAGATTTTTTTTCCCTCTCACTCCCCTTTTATGGTGGCATCAATTTCCTCTTTTTATCTTCACCCTGTCCCTGTAGACAAATATAGAGTCCTTTGGCTTTAATTAGCACATCATTTGGTTCATTCCCAAATCTCTTACAGAATCGAACCTAGACTAAAGTTCAGAAAAGCTTAGCAGTATCAGAGAAATGAATCCTACTGCTCAACTCATAATATCTCAGGAGCAGCTTACACTCATAATATCCAAAACTGAACTGTGATTGTTATTCTTTCACCTACTTCCAAAAATAAAAACCAAAAAAAAATTATCTCCCTCTTCTGCATTTTTTTAACTGAATCACCTAAACTAGAAATAAGAAGGCACCATGGGTTCCCTACTTTACCACACTCTACCTCCAATCAGTAACCAGAATTTGCCATTTCTATCCCTTACAATTGTCTTATTTTGCCTAGAAATGTATCAGTACCACCACCATTTCACTTCACAGCTGTGTAATAGTCTCCAATCTTCTTTCCCTACTTCTATCCAATCTATATATACTATCAGAATAAAATTTCTTCAGTGAAAAGTAGCTAATTTTGTCTCTTTCTCTAGAACTTACTCCCTATCCAACAAATTCTGAGCTCTTAATATAGCATAAAGATTCTTATTACCCAATTGCTTCCTTTCTTTACTTTAAGAGTAACTTTTCAAGTTGCTCTTCTCACTGTTCCACACCAATACTACATATACCAGTATTACAATGATAACACAAGGAACTTGCTCTTTATACCACCATTTATTTGCACCTACTATTTCATCTGCTTGGAATGCATTTTCCCTCACTCCACCATTGCTGGGTTGGTGGATATCTTTTCACATTAACAACATCACCCTGATCCATTCCATGAAGTTAGTTACCATCTTCTTCCTATGCTACCATGGTAGCTTTATGTACTCCCCCCACACACACACCTTTTTTGCACTTTTGCTGTGATTATTTGTTTACATTTCAGACTTCCTCACTAAACTTTGACAAATGTGACTGAGAAACACCATGTTGTTTGTGTTTGATTTCTCAGCACTTTAGTCTCTGCTTTTTTTGGTCTGTGAAAAAACATTTTTATATGAATGATGATGTGGAAATACATTACAAATCAATGAATGTGGGTATTTTTTCCATGTTAAAGGTTCCTTTGAATCTGGAAATCAGTCTCTTGGCTATTTCTCTACCACCTGAAGCACAATATTATTGACAGAGGATGGTAATGGAAGGGAGATTGAAGAACATGATTGAGGTAGTTTGAGATTATTTAATGAATCTCAAAAAGAGAAAGATTATGTTTGTGAACTAATCTATTCCTGTGGATGTGATACCCTTGCATTGCATTAAATTCAGTTGAGGAGACTTTTATTAGATTACTTGACAAGATCTCTTTAGAGTTTTGGATTGGACTATGTCAGTGAGGAATGACTCAGGTTGAGTCCCTGCCCTCTTGCTGGGTCTAATATAAATGGACTCACAAGAACAGACAGAGGGAAAAAAAGGAAGCCAACATATTTGATCCTTCAATGTGAAAGAGGATTGCTTACATATGAAGTCCCCAAGAGGCTGGACTCACAGAACAGCTAAAGAGGACACCCATCCTGCTATATTCCTGATAGCTTGCAGCTGAATTTGGGAAGAAAGCAGAATGGCTGAGACTGATCTAAGAGGCCCAGAAAGAGAAAAGCCCTATGCCTGGTTTCTCAAAGCAGAGCTCCAAGAAATGGTAGATTCTGGAGGGAAAGGCAGGGACCTCAGCAGAGACTGGTGACCCTCTTGCTTCACCACATGGCAACAACACAGGATCAACAGTTGATGACTTTGGTGAGAAAGCATCTCTGATGGTGCCTCAGTTTGGACTTTTCATGGCCTTAGAACTGTAAGCTTTTACCCCAAATAAGTACTCTTTATAAAAGCCAAAACATTTCTGGTACTTTGCATTGGCAGACCTTTGGCAAACTAAAACAATGATATTATAATTTGGTGATAATTTAGTTAATTTATTAAGCCCATTGTGGCATTTTGATAATATTGGTGAATTCCAAAAAGAAATATTATGTTCATAAACTGGTCTGTTCCTCTGGGCATGGTACCCTTTGATTGTATTAAATTCAGAGGTTTCACTTATACTTGATTAAATTAAGATTAGGGATTTGATTTAGCCACGTCAGTAGGACATTGAGTCCCAGCCCCCTTGGTGGGTGGGTTCACATAGAAAACCACACTGCGGAGGAGAGAGCTTACTGTTTTCATGCTGGAACCCCAGGGAGAGAGCCAAGCCATTCCCCTGATAGTTCACAGCTGGGCTTGTAGAGAGCAGAGCAGTTTAGCTTGGAAAGAGACAAGCCCCAGGAAGAGAGATGAGCCTTGTGCCAGCCTACAGCTGAGATTGGAAGAAGCTGGGACCATGAAGCCTTAAGAAGAAGAGGAAGGCTGAACTCTCACAGACTGGCAGCCATCTTTCTCCAACACATGGCAACAGACTTTGGTGAGGGAAGTAACTTACTCTTCATGGCCTTGTGACTGTAAGCTTCTACCCCAAATAAATACCCTTTATAAAAGCCAACAGATTTCTGGTACTTTGCATCAGGACCCCTTTGGCTGACTAATACACCCATTCATTGGAGCATTCTCAAAGATCCATCATATACATGCTCTCAGTTTAGCTTCAACGTATCCTCTGGCCTTGTAGATAATTTTACACTTATTTTACTCATGAGGAAACTAAGCATTAGAGAGGTTAAATGATTTCACCAAAGTCATAAAATTTAAAAAATATAGAAAGCAAGACTTAAATCCACATCTTCTGGCTCCCAGTCCAGACTTCATTCCTCTCACATTAGAAGTTAGGTTTAGAAGTGCTTTTTTCAGTAGTGAATGTCTGGAGTATATAATAATAACCAGTTGGATGCTAAAATGCTCTTGAGAGAGTTGTCGAAAAGTAACACCTGTCATCAGTGGATGCAGGATTGGGCAAGGCAAGCCTTCAGACTGTGATGCTGATCTGACACTGGTGAAAGGGGGAAGATAGGAAGCTGGTTTGCTTGAAAAAAGTCTTAAACTTTAATGTTGAGCTGATATTTGTGAAAGGAAGATGTTAGGAAGCAGGTTTGGGCAAAGAAAGCCTATAGACTGCGATGCGTATCTGAAATCCATGAAAGGAAAGGGAGTAGATGCAGGCTTGGGCAAAGTCTTGCTGATGGCGAAGTCTTAGCCAACCCATGGGAGAGCTCTAGAGCAAAGATTGCAAATTAGATAAGTCTCTCACTGCACAGAAATGGCTGGGTCCTGCTATCTTCACTGTGCTGCCATTGGCTGGGGTGTCTCAGGAAGTACTTGTCTTTGGCTCAAAAGCTGAGGCAGATCCTGAAGATGCTAGAGGCTGTCATCTAACTGTTTTTCTTGGAGAGAGATCCAAATGGCATATAGTTCTCACAGTATCTTTAAAAAAAAAAAAAAAGAATATATATATATATTTATTTATTATTAGAGAAGTTGTGAACTTACAAAACAATCATGCATAATGTGCAGAATTCCCATACAATATCCCTCCACCAACACCTTACATTGTGTGGAATACTTGCTACAAATTATGAGAGAACATCATCAAACCATTACCATTAACTATGGTATGCAGTGTACATTTGGTATATTTTTTCCATACCCCACTATTATTAACACAGTATCTTCTTTGACAATGATGCAAGAATATTACAATATTGCTGTTAACTGTAGTAAATAAGTTACATTAATTGTATTTTCCCATGCATTTCTATATTCTTACCACCTTATAATAGTGATATACATTTGTTCTAGTTAGTAGAAGAACATTCTTGTATTTGTATTATTAACCACATTCCTCATCCAACTCCAGGTTCACTACGTTATTCAGTCCCTAGATTATTCTCTAGTTTGCTTTCAGTTAACATTTATATCTCGGGAGTAGTCCTTTCAGCCACAATCCCATTTATAAACCTGCTGTGTTAGTTATACTCACTATATGTGTTACCATCAACTCTATCCACTTCCACGTTTTTACAGTAAAGCAATTAAATATTCTATATACATTAAGCATCAGTGCCCCTTCTGTATTACTCAGGGTTCTCTCGGGAAACAGAATCAGCAGGAGATATCTGTCAATAATATGAAATTTTAAAAGAATCTCTCACGCGACCGTGGGGATGCACAAGTCCAGGTTCCGCAGGCAGGCTGCAAACCAGTGGCTCCGATGAAAGTCTGATGAAAGGTCGTTGATGAGTTTCTGGGAGAAGTTGCCTGTCCAAGGACGAGCTGGGAAATTCTCTCTGAATGTTGAAATCACTTCTGCTTTTAAGTAATTCAACTGATTGGATAAAAGCACCACCTATTGATGATGTAATCTCCCTGATTGATGCAGATGTAATCAGCCATCCACGCAGTAAACTCACTGGTGATTGAAGCCCATAAATGCTCTTGTATTACAATTAACCCAGTGCTTGCTGGAACAAACACCTGGACACAATTACCTGGTCGAGTTGACACATTAGCCTAACCATCACAGTCCACCCCTTGTCAACGCGACAATCATACACATTACTCTAAACCATACTTAGTCTCTAAGTAAAAGCAATAACAGACAAGCATACATATATATTTCTGCCTAACAATGTTCAATTCCCCTGCGTACAACTGGAAACGCATTAATTCCCCACATAACAAGGTGCAAGTCCTTGGATGATAGTCACTCTTAAACTCGACACCCTTAAATATTATGATATGGAATTAATACAACTTTTCATGATAGGGGAAAAGATTGGGGAAGAAAACAAAGAAATTCATTTTGTGTACATATACAATCATATTCATAACAAAACATGAAAGAAGGGTTCATGACCATTACAGTCCTTGTTTCTGTAACTGGTCACGTGGTCGAAGTTCATATTTATCACTACCTTTTTCCACTACCCATTCCATGTTCCCGTTACCTTCAGCAAGCACTTCAGCTGGCCATGGTTCTTTGCCTGGTGGGGTGACCCAAACTTTCATTCCCGAAGATTCTGGGCCATTGTTAGTCCTGCTTGAATTGGTTTGTTGCAATTTTCCATTGACTTTAATCACAGGGCATGGCAAGACTAGGAGACATCCTAGAGAATCCCCTGCATTCCAGGCAAACTCTTCTTTATCCCCATGATGTAGATGTAGTCCTATTTCCCCTTGATAGTCAGGATCAATCACCCCAGCCAGTACAGTAATTCCCTTCTTTGCCTGTTGATTCACAGGTAAGAGGAGCCCAAAGTGGCCAGGTGGCAGTCTTAACTTCCAGTTCAATGGAATCACTGTTATATTCCCAGGTGGCAGCACTCCTCCTCTTAGGACTAAAACCTGTAGACCAGCAGAGCTTAAGGTTTCAGGGACAGGAAGCAAAATTTTCCTAGTGGGTCACTAGGAGTAATAGCGAGTGGTGCCACTCCCATTTCCACCCCTTGATTCCTGGACCCATGAATCCTGGCTATGGGAGAAACAGCACCATAAAGAGGACACTGATTCAGAGCATACATAGCCTCCTGGAGAACATTGCCCCAGACCTGCAAGGTATTGCCACCTAGTTGGCGCCATAATTGAGTCTTCAAAAGGCCATTCCACCGTTCTATTAATCCAGCTGCTTCAGGGTGATGGGGAACATGGTAAGACCAGTGAATTCCATGGGCATGTGCCCATTCCCACACATCATTTGCTGTGAAATGGGTTCCTTGATCAGAAGCAATGCTGTGTGGAATGCCATGGTGGTAGATAAGACATTTGGTAAGTCCACGGATGGTAGTTTTGGAAGAAGCATTGCGTGCTGGAAATGCAAACCCATAGCCAGAGTCTGTGTCTATTCCATTTAAAACAAATCACTGCCCCTTCCATGATGGAAGTGGCCCAATGTAGTCCACCTGCCACCAGGTAGCAGGCTGGTCACCTTGAGGAATGGTGCCATATCTGGGACTGAGTGTGGGTCTCTGCCACTGGCAGATTGGGCATTCAGCAGTGGCTGTAGCCAAGTCAGCCTTGGTGAGGGGAAGTCCATGTTGTTGAGCCCATGCATAACCTCCATCCCTACCTTCATGGCCACTTTGTTCATGAGCCCATTGGGAATGACAGGAGTGGCTGGGGAAAGAGACTGAGCATTAGCCACACAGTGGGTCTCTTATCCACTTGATTATTAAACTCTTCCTCTGCTGAAGTCACCCTCTGGTGAGCATTCACGTGGGACACAAATATGTTCATGCTTTTTGCCCACTCAGAAAGATCTATCCACATAGCTCTACCCCAGACCTCCTTGTCACCAATTTTCCAATCATGTTCCTTCCAAGTCCCTGACCATCCAGCCAAACCATTGGCAACAGCCCATGAATCAGTGTACAAACACACCTCTGGCCATTTCTTTCTCCAAGCAAAATGAACAACTAGATGCACTGCTCGAATCTCTGCCCACTGGGACGATTTGCCCTCACCGCTATCCTTCAAGGATGTCCCAGAAAAGGACTGCAGTGCCGCAGCTGTCCATTTTCGGGTGGTACCTGCATATCGTGCAGAACCATCTGTAAACCAGGCCCAAGTTTCCTCATCCTCAGTCAACTGATTGTAAGGGACTCCCCAAGAGGCCAAAGCTGTGGGCTGGGAAAGAGAAGCTAACATGGCAGGGGTGGTGACCATGGGCATTTGGGCCACTTCTTCATGTAATTTACTTGTGCCTTCAGGACCTGCTCGAGCCCTATCTCGTATATACCACTTCCACTTTATTATGGAGTGCTGCTGTGCATGCTCAACTTTATGGTTTGGTGGGTCAGACAAACCAGCTCATGATAGGCAACTCAGGACTCATGGTAACTTGATGGCCCATGGTTAAGCGTTCAGTCTCTACTAATGCCCAGTAGCAAGCCAAAAGCTGCTTCTCAAAAGGGGAGTAGTTATCTGCAGAGGATGGCAAGGCTTTGCTCCAAAATCCTAAGGGTCTGCATTGTGATTCCCTATAGGGGCCTGCCAAAGGCTCCAGACAGCATCTCTATTTGCCACTGAAACTTCCAGCACCATTGGATCTGCTTGATCATATAGTCCAAGTGGTAGTGCAGCTTGCACAGCAGCCTGGACCTGTCTCAGGGTTTCCTCTTGTTCCAGTCCCCAATCAAAACTAGCAGCTTTTCTGGTCACTCGGTAAATGAGTCACAGTAACACATCCAAATGAGGAATGTGTTGTCTCCAAAATCCAAAGAGGCCAACTAAGCGTTGTGCCTCTTTTTTCGTCGTAGGGGGGGCCAGGTGCAACAGCTTATCCTTTACTTTAGAAGGGATATCTTGATATCTCGAAGGGATATCTCCACACCACTGGACACCTAGAAATTTCACTGAGGTGGAAGGACCTGTATTTTTGTTGGATTTATCTCCCATCCTCTCTCACGCAAATGCCTTACCAATAAATCTAGAGTCTTTGCTACTTCTTGCTCAGTAGGTCCTATCAACATGATATCATCAATATAATGGACCAGTGTGATGTGTCGTGGGAGGGAGAGACGATCAAGTTCCCTGCAGACAATATTATGACATAGGGCTGGAGAGTTGATATACCCCTGAGGCAGGACAGTGAAAGTATACTGCTGGTCTTGCCAGCTGAAAGAAAACTGTTTCTGGTGGTCCTTACTAATGGCAATTGAGAAAAAAGCATTTGCCAGATCAACAGCTGCACACCAGGTACCAGGGGAAGTGTTGATTTGCTCAAGCAATGATACCACATCTGGGACAGCAGCTGCAATTGGAGTCACCACCTGGTTAAGTTTACAATAATCTACTGTCATCCTCCAAGAGCCATCTGTTTTATGCACAGGCCAAATAGGAGAGTTGAATGGGGATGTGGTGGGAATCACCACCCCTGCATGCTTCAAATTCTTAATGGTGGCACTAATCTCTGCAATACCTCCAGAAATCCGATATTGCCTTTGATTTACTATTTTGCTAGGCAGGGGCAGTTCTAGAGGTTTCCACTTGGCCTTTTCAACCATAATAGCCCTCACTCCACAAGTCAGGGATCTGATGTGGGGATTCTGCTAGTTACTAAGTACGTCTATTCCAATTATACATTCTGGAACTGGAGAAATAACCACAGAATGGGTCCGGGGACCCACTGGACCCACTGTGAGATGCACCTGAGCTAAAACTCCATCAATCACCTGACCTCCATAAGCCCCTACTCTGACTGGTGGACCACAGTGACGTTTTGGGTCTCCTGGAATTAATGTGACTTCTGAGCCAGTGTCTAATAATCCCCGAAATGTCTGATCATTTCCTTTTCCCCAGTGCACAGTTACTCTGGCAAAAGGCTGTAGGTCTCCCCGGGGAAAGGTGGGAGGAAGACTAACTGTATAAATTTTTGGCAGTTTAACAGGATCCTTCCCCAAGGGGACCTGTCCTTCTCCTCATTCAAGGGGCTCTGGGTCTGTAAACTGTCTCAAGTCTGGGAACTGATTAAGGGGCCGTGATTCTCTGCGTCTGTAATTAGAGTTAGGATTTTGTTCACCTGACCTAGAACTCTTCTGCTTATACAGATCCAGAAGAAATTTAATAGACTGCCCATCTATTTCACTTCTGGGTACCCCAAGATCTATTAGCCAACGCCATAACTCCATGCGCCTCAGACTATTCTGTGTGCTGTTTTGAATCTGTCTTTCATTGCGGTAGCCATGCCTACCTTGCCTTTGGTGGTTAACTGCCGATACTTGACTTTTACCGGGCCTTGATCTGATCATCCCCATAATATTTAAGGATTCCAATTCCATTACAGCCCCCCCCCCCCCAATAGCAATATCTGGACTGCAGAGAAGAGCAACCACAGAGCTCTTCAGAGAAGATGGAGTTAGTCTTACAAATTTATTCTTCACAGTCCTGGTTAAAGGTGTGTCCTCTGGACATTCCTGGGGTGGGTGGGCAGGTCTCAAATGGTAAATCCATTCTAGCATTCCAATCTCTCTAAGCCTTTGAATGCCATCATCTACTGTATACCACAGCAAATCAGGCATCTCAACATCAGACATGCTAGGCCATCGTTTGGTCCATGCTTCAGTCAGCCACCCAAACAAACTGTTAGAGCCCTTTCTAACCCCTCGAGCTACAGCGTTGAATCCAGAATTTCTGCTTAGTGGGCCCATATCAATAAATTCAGCCTGATCCAACTTTATATTCCTTCCACCATTATCCCATACCCTTAGTATCCATTCCCACACATATTCCCCTGATTTCTGTCTATATAAGTTGGAAAACTCATGCAGTTCTTTCAGAGTATAGCGTACTTCCTCATGGGTCACACTTTGTATTTCACCTTTGGGGGCTTGTTGTGATTTTAATCTAGTAATGGGTCTGGAAGACAAGAGGGGTGGGGGGTCTGGGTAAGGAGAAGGATTAGAAATGTCTTGCAGGCTACTGACCTGAGGGCATTCCTTTGCATTTTCTTCTGGTGAGACAGGATTATTCTCTTCAGGCAGGGGTTGGAAGACATATTCCTCAGGGCAGACTGGAAGTTGGACCATGCATGCTGGAAATTGGTTGGTACCTGCCTCGGGGCTGGGAGGAGGTCCAGACTCCCTGGGGCAGGCCAGAGGCTCGGCAGTGCAGGCATCCATTTGGCTTGTACCCACCTCAGGACTGGAAGGAAGTCCAGACTTCCCAGGGCAGGCTGGAGGTTTGATGATACAAGGTTGAGAAGGTGTGGTCTCCACAGGGCAGGCCATCACAGGTTTATCTGGTAAAGTCTCAGCAGAATTTAGGGTTCCAATGTCCCCACCAATATTATCATCATCCCATATGTCTCCGTCCCAATCCTTGGGGTTCCACTCCTTTCCAATCAATGCCTTCACTTTAATTGCAGAAACCCTGCGAGGTTGAGATTTTAGTTTCCTCTGTAATTCTGCTACTCGTACAATGAGAGTCTGGGTCTGATTCTCAGATATCTCAAGTCTGTGGCTACAGGAGACAAGATTTTCTTTCAAGGCACACGTAGAAACTTTCATAGCATTCATGCGGCATTTAAGTTTCAAATTTGAAGACTTTAGCTCATCCCTTTCTTTTGTAACTGTATCCAGAGTATCTAGGAGGAGCCAGCCAACATCATTATATTTTTTTACTCCACAAAATTCTGTTAAAGTGTTGAAAACACTCTCACCCAGATCCTTTCTTCTTATAAGAGTGGAAGTAGGGGAATCCAATGATGCTATTTTGTGTATCTCTATTGCCAGCTCATGCCATGGACTGTTGGCAACCTCTTCATTATTGGAAAGGGAGTCATTAGTACCCCTGAGTCCAATTAGAGTGGAGAGCCAATTACAAAACTCCCAGAACCACCTCAGACATCCCATGTTTAAGACTCTGTTCCTCAAGAACCACTCCCGGTACCAGCTGTATTAGTCAGGGTTCTCTCAGGAAACAGAATCAGCAGGAGATATCTGTCAATAATATGAAATTTTAAGAGTCTCTCATGTGACCGTGGGGATGCACAAGTCCAGGTTCCGCAGGCAGGCTGCAAACCAGTGGCTCCGATGAAAGTCTGATAAAAGGTCGTTGATGAGTTTCTGGGAGAAGTTGCCTGTCCAAGGACCAGCTGGGAAATTCTCTCTGAATGTTGAAATCACTTCTGCTTTTAAGTAATTCAACTGATTGGATAAAAGCACCACCCATTGATGATGTAATCTCCCTGATTGATGCAGATGTAATCAGCCATCCACACAGTAAACTCACTGGTGATTGAATTTCATATATGCTCTTGCATTACAATTAGCCCAGTGCTTGCTGGAACAAACACCTGGACACAATTACCTCGCCCGAGTTGACACATTAGCCTAACCATTCACCTTCTCAGGCCTCATTCTATTTCCTAGTAATCTATTCCTTAGTATTTAACTCTATTTGTTTATTCTTCATATTTACTTCATATTAATGAGACAATACAATAATTATTCTTTTGTACCTGGTTCATTTCACTCAGCATAATGTCTTCAAGATTCATCCTTATTATCATATGTGTCCCAAGTTCATTTATTCATACAGCAGCATAATATTCCATCATATGTATATACCACATTTATTTACCCATGCATCACTTGATGTACACTTGGATTGTTTCTGTCTTTTGGCAATTGTGAATAATGCCACTATGAACATTGGAGTCAAATGTCTGTTCGAGTCACTGTTTTCAGTTCTTCTGGATTCATTCCTTGTAAAGGGATTGCCAGGTGATATAACAGTTCTATATTTAGCTTCCTGGGGAAATACCAAACTGTTTTCCATAGAGGCTGCCCCATTCTACATTCCCACCAACAGTGAAGGAGTGTTCCTATTTCTCCACATCCTCTCCAGCACTTGTTATTTTCTGTTTTTTTTTTTTTCCAAATAATGACCATTTTATGAGGTGTGAGATGATATTTCATTGTACTTTTAATTTGCATTTCTCTAATAACTAGTGATATTGAACATTTTTTCATGTATTTTTTTTGCCATTTGTATTTCTACTTTGAAGAAATGTCTAAGTAGCCCATTTTTAAATTTTACTGCTTGCTCTTTTATTGTCGAGTTGTATGATCTCTTTGTATAACATAGAACTTAAATACTTATCAGATATGTTGTTTACAAATATTTTCTCCCACTGAGTCCTGCCTTTTCACTTTCTTGGTAAAGTCCTTTGAATCATAAAAGTATTTAAGTTTGAGGAGGTCCCATTATCCATGTTTTCTTTCATTGCTCATGCCTTTGGTGAAAGGTTTAAGAATGCACCAACTAACACCAGGCTTGAAGAAGTTTCCTTACATTTTCTTCTAGGAGATTTATGGTTCTAGCTTTTATATTTAAGTCTTTGATCCATTTTGAGTTACTTTTTGTATAAGGTGTTAGATAGGGATGCTCTTTTTTTCTTTTGGATATGGATATCCAGTTCTCCCAGCATTATTTGTTGAATAGACTGTTCTGCCCCAGCTGGTTGGGTTTGACAGCCTTGTTAAAAATCCTTTGACCATAGATGTTAGAATCTGTTTCTTAACCATCAATTCAGTTTTATTGTTTGGCCTATATGTCTATCTTTATGCCAGTACCATGCTGTTTTTATCACTATAGCTAGGTAATATGATTTAAAGTCCAGAAGTGAGAGTTCTCCAACTCCATTGTTCCTTTTAAAGATGTTTCTGGCTATTTGGGACCACTTACCCTTCCAAATAAATTTGATAATTGTGTTTTTCATTCGTTTTTAAAATGTCGGTGGAATTTTTATCGGGATTGCATTGAATCTCTATACCAATCTGGGTAGAATTGACATCTTAATAACATTAGTCTTCCAATCCATAAACATGGAATATTCTTCCATTTATTTAGGTCTTTATTGATTTCTTTTAGCAATGCATTTTAGTTTTCTGAATACAAGTGCTTTATGTCCTTGGTTAAGTTTATTCCTAAATATTTCTTCTTATAGTTGGTATTGTAAATTGAATTTTATCCTGACTTCCTCCTCAGATTTCTCGTTACTAGTGTATGGAAACAGTACTGATTTTTGCATATTAATCTTGTATCCTGCCATGCTGCTAAACTCGTTTATTAGCTCTAATAGCTTTCTTATAGATTTTTCGGATTTTTCAGGGTATAGGAGCAAATCATCTGTGAATAGTGAAAGTTTTATTTCTTTCTTTCCAATTTGGATGCCTTTTCTTTCTTTCTCTTGCCTGATTGTTCTAACTAGAACCTCTTGCACTATATTGAAAAACAGTGGTGAAAATGGGCCTCTTGTCTTGTTCCTGATTTCAAAAGGAAAGCATCAGTCTTTCAACATTGAGTATAATGTTAGATGTGGATTTTTCATATATGCCCTTTAGCATCTTGAGAAAGTTTCCTTCAATTCTTATCTTTTGGAGTCTTTTATCAAGAAATGATGTTGTATTTTGTCAAATGCCTTTTCTGCATCAATTGAGATGATCCTGTGATTTTTCCTCTTTGATTTATTAACGTGCTATATTACCTTCGTTGATTTTCTTGTGTTGAACCACCCTTGCATGCCACTTTATCATGATGAATAATTCTTTTAATGTGTTTGCTTATTGAGAACTATTTTGTGACCCAAAATATGGTCTATCCTGGAGAAAGATCCATGGGCACTTGAGAAGAATATATATCCTACTGTTTTGGGGAGGAATGTTCTGTATATGTCTATTAGGTTTAGTCCATTTATCATATTATTCAATCTCTCTGTTTCTTTATTGATCCTCTGCCCAGATGTTCTATCCAATGATGAGAGTGGTATATTGAAATCTCCAACTATTATGGTAGATACATTTATTTCTCCCTTTACTTTTGCCAGTGTTTGCCTCATGTGTCTTGGGGCATCCTGCTTATGCGCATATGCATTTCTGATTGTTATTTCTTCCTAGTGAATTGTCCCTTTTATTAATATATAATGTCCTTCCCTGTCTCTAATAACAGCTTCGCTTTTAAAGTCAATTTCATATGAAATAAGCATAGCTACTCCAGCTTTGTTTGTTTGTTTGTTTTGGTTACTGCATGGAATATCTTTTTTCCAGCCTTTCACTTTCAATCTATTTGTATCCTTGAGTCTAAGTTGAGTCGCTTGTAGACAGCATAAAGATGATTCATATTTTCTTATCTGTTCTGCCAGTCTGTGTCTTTTGATTGGGGAGTTTAACACAGTAACATTCAATGTTATTAATGTAAAAGCAGCCTTACTTCACCCATTTTAGTGTCATCTTATTTTCAGCACTCTTTTACACTTTTAGTTACTTTTACTGATATAATCTTCATTTCTAGACTCTCTTCCAAGTCTCTTTCTCCTGTCTTTTCTTTTCAGGCTTTAGCACTCTCTTTAGTATTTCCTGCAAAGCCAGTCTCTTGGTTACAAACTCTCAGCTTCTGTTTATCTATGAATATTCTAAAGTATCCCTCATTTTTGAAAGACAATCTTGCCAGATATAAGATTCTTTTCTGGAAGTGTTTCTCTTGCAGTATCTTAAATATACCTCTGTTTTCTTTCCTCCATGGTTTCTGATGAGAAATCAGCAGTTAATCTTGTTGGACATCCCTTGTATGTGATACAAAATTTTCTCTTGCTTCTCAGGAGTCTCTTCATCTTTGGCATTTGACATTTTGATTAGTGTATGAGTCAGAGTAGATCTATTCAGATTTATTTGGATGGGAGTTTGTTGTGATTCTTGGACATGGATATCTATGTCCTTCAATAGGGTTGGGAAATTTTCTACCATTATTTCTCCAAATATTCCTTCTGTCTCATTTCCTTTCTCTTCTCCTTCTGGTACACCCATGACACATATGTTTGCATGTCTCTTGCTATCATATAGCTGCCTGAAACCCTGTTCAATTTTTTTCCATTCTTTTATTCATCTGTTCTTTTGTATGTTCACTTTTGGAGGTTGGGTCTTCAACCTCATTGATTCTTTCTTCTGTCTTCTCAAATCTGCTATTATATGTGTCCAATACATTTTTAAATATCATTTATTGTGCCTTTCATTCCCATAAGATCTGCTATTATTTTTATGCTTTCAAATTTTTATTGTGATCACCCAGCATCTCCTTAATATTCTTTTTAAAAAGAATTATTTATTTATTTATTTACCCTCCCCTCCGTTGTTTTGCGCTCACTGTCTGCTCTCTATGTGTTTTGTGTCTGCTTGTATTCTCTTTAGTCAGCACTAGGAACTGATCCTTCCAGAGTGGAGAGAGGCTGCTTAATCTCTTGCGCCACCTCAGCTCCCTGATTTGCTGCATCTCTCATTGTCTCTGTTCTGTGTCTCTTTTTGTTGCATCATCTTGCTGCACCAGCTCTCCACACAGGTCAGCACTCCGCATGGGTCAGCACTCCTGCATGGGCCAGGATTCCGCATGGGCCAGCACTCCTGCATGCTCTAGCACTCTATGTGGACCAGCACTCTGCATGAACCAGCTCTCCACTCAGGCCAGCTTGCCACACAGGCCAGCTTGCTTTTTTACCAGAAGGTCCCAGGAATTGAACCCTGGACCTCCTATATATGGTAGACGGGAGCCATATAACTTGATCCACATCCACATCCCTCTTAATATCCTTAATATCTTTAGCCATCTCCTTGAGATTTGTTTGAACATCAATGATTAGTTGTTTCAACTCCTTTATGTTATCTGGAGGCTTAGCTTGTTCCTTTGACTGGGCCATATCATCATGTTTCTTGGTAGAGATATAATTTTTTGTTGATGTCTCAACATCTGATTTACTAGATGTATTTATTCTGGAGGCAGTTTCTCTCTTTAGTCTTGGGCTTCTTATTTGATTGGTTTTGTGCTACAGCCCCTATTTGATAATTGGTTCAGCTTAATTTGGAACTTTATTGTGGCTCATATTTAGCCAATCTGATTTTTGTCAGCACTTTTTCATATGTTTCTCCCTTGCTGGCTGTAGATTCGGAGTCAAGATGTAGTTGTTACTGTAAGCCAAGGAAGCTGAAACTGCCCATGTTGCTGCAGGAACCAATGAAGCTTCTTCCACCTTTCTCCCCTGCCAGGGGTAGGGACAGAGATGCATCTGTGTGCAGTAATCCAAGCCATGCAGGCAAAAAATTTCTGTAGTTGCCTGGAAAGACTGATGAAGCTTCATGCCCCTTCCTCCCCTGCCTAGGGTGGGGATGGAGCTGCAGATTGGGCAGCAAACTAAGCCATGATGGTCAAAACTGACCACAGTTGTCCAGGTAGATTGACAAAGCATTGATCCCCATTCTCCTCTGACAGGGGTGAGGATGGAGCATTAGGAGTACTCAACAATTTAGTCTGTGTTGGCTGAAAGCGCCTGCAGTTTCCCTGAGAGCCTGAAGGAGTACTTTCCATGCCTTTGCAGAGGCAGGGAATGAATCACAGGAATGTCCAACAATCTAGTCCAAACAGGCCAAAAGTGCCTGAAGTTGCCCAAAGAGACTGGGGAAGCACCCCCCCCATCCTATCAGGGAACAGAGATGGAATCACAAGCTCCAAACAATCCAGTCTGTGTGGTCCAAAAGCACCTGCAGTTGCCTTGGGAGGCTGAGGAAACACTGCTCCCCTCCTATCAAGGGGTGGGTATGGAGCCACAAGTGTCCAACACTACTTTCTGTGTAGGCTGAAAGCACCTGCAGTTGCTGGGGAAACACCACCCACCTCTTATTCTATTGCAGGGTGGGGATGGGACCACAGGTGTCCAACTATCCATTCCATGCAGGATGAAAGGTAATAGAGTTGCCCAGAGAGGCTGGTACAGGTCCCCCTAGCTTCCTCCCTGTCAGAGGTGGGACTGGCGCCTAGATTATGGCTGCAATCTGACCTGGGTGGAAAGAAGCAGTCCCTACTATCACTGTGACGTGAATTTCAATCAACCTTGCTTCCCTTCATGCCAAGGGTGGAGTTAAAGTGGAAGCTACCAGTCTCTTTCTGGCTTAGACAAGTTTAAACTTTAGCTGTTATTAGGATTAAACTTTAGCCAGCTGAATTTACTAATCAGTAGCTGAATTTGGTGCCTGACCATCTCTTTCTTCTCAGTTTTTGGAAAATGTAGCTTTCAACTCCAGCCAGGGAATAGCTCTCAAGGCATCTTGTGCCACCAGCAAGGATGGGCACCAGTCTCCATGACTTGGAGTGCTCTACTCTTGAATCTTCAGAACAGATGGCAGTTTCCTCCTTCCTTTCTTCCAAGAATGCTTCACGATGCTCTTCTGGTTTCCTGGGTCCCCCAAATAGGTGCTTTAGATAGCTCTGAGTGGTTACTAACTGCCCTGTAGGACAAGCTGACTCTTGGAGCTCCTTATTCTGCTGCCATCTTGTCCCTTCTCCCATAGTATATTATATTCACACATAAGTGATAGCATTAAATAGGAATTTTTAAATAAAAAATCTTTTTAGGAAATTGTAAATTATGGTCGAACAAATGACAAATATCCTGTTTCCAGATTCACACTGATTCTTTCAAGAAGCACATTAGTTATTCTTGATTGCATAAAATAAGTTTGTATTGAAGGATATTGAAGGTATATATGTTTTAATTCCACATGGGCTATATCACTACATGAATTTGCCCACTTTTCCTAAGAAACTAGATTGTCCTTGTTCAATGATTATTTTAAAATAATCTTCAGAATATGAGAAAATAATTCCTTTTTAGTCACATAATTTTATTTTTACAGCATTGTCAGTAAGTTTATACATGGAACACAAAAATGGAAGACAGCTGGACTCAAACTTTTATAAGTGAGAAACTTTCTTATAGAATATGAAAGATGGCTTAGAATTATTCTTCAAAAAATGCCAGAACTCCTGAAAAGCAAATCCATTTCAATATCATGAGAACTTAAAACATAAAATTGTTACATACAATTCCAAAAATTCTTATACAAAAAAATTTGTAGATTAATTTACTTGGGCATTGGATAAATTAAATATTTGGCTTGTGATTAGTGAAAATAATGTTGTTTAAAACAAATTAAAATAAGTGTAACTGTGTGGGCTAATATTAAGGTAGTATGTATAAAATAAAATTGTTCCTCAGCATACCACATGGGAATTACAAATGCTTTTGATTTTAATTTTTAATAAACTATAATTATGATGGTTTATTTTAGAGAGGTTGTGGGTTACAAAACAATTATGAATAAAATTGTGATTCCTTGTAGTACTACCCAATTATCAGTTCCTTGTGTTGGTGTGGAACATTTGCTACAACATAAATCATTTTTTAACCCTGCAATATTGATTGCCTTTCAATTCTATATCTAGATTTTCCCATCCAGAGTTACAAAATAATTTTGAAAGAATAAGGCATATTCTCGAGATGCAATCTATAGCAGTTTGTCAACTCTTATTTTGGATATATTACAAGAATGCTTAAGAATAAGTGGGTATAGTGAAATAAGTTTAGCAATGCTACTCACATCTGTGGTTGTGTTTGAACCATTTTGAGGTTAAAAAAAAAAAAAAACCAAAATATTTTCTAAACAGTGAAAAACCATTGACATATTTTTCACCACTTCTGAAGAGAATCAAAATATATAATTCTCAGCAACATTTACAATATCCTCTTTCCATCCCTTATCCTACTTTATTATTTCTAATTATCACTCTTTCTCCATCCCCAACAAATATGCAAACATATTTTGTTTATTTCTCTCCCTTCCTCCCTTTACTCTGGAATCTTTTATTATAAAAATCAACCTACTCAATCTTCATTAAGAAAGAATCCTTAGAGTTTCAGAGGGAGGATAAGAAGAAATATTAGGTTGGCAATGACAATATTATCTTTGAGTGGTATATCATGCATACAACCAAATTAAAATATTTTTTGTTCTGGTCACATATTATAGAATACACACTAATTTCACAATTTTTATAATGTTCAGACACTAAAGGAAAGGCTTTTTAAGAAAATCAAATAACTTAGGAGTATATTTTGAGAAGTAAATCAAGGCAATTTTATCACTGTATATATTTTCTTCTGGGCCTCAATAGCCTATGAGTTTACACAACTTTTAATGACAAAATCACAATGGCTTGAGACTCACATAAACATTTAGCAAAGTCCCATTTCTTAATAATTCTTGTAATTCTTACATACTACATAAATCCATCTTAGATGTCACTAGTCCCGCAGTTAGCATCTGGACTCCAGCTCACTTTGCCCTCAGGTCACTCCTGTTGGCTCAAGGTCAGGATTCCTAGGGCTGCTGCTTCTTACTCTACTTTTTTCCATGTGTGGATAAAGTAGCTTTCTACAATTCATTGCAACAGTATGGTGACAAGATTGTGATGTTTCAAAGGATTTCAGTGACAGACTTGTGAAGACATCACAAGTAAACAAACAAAATAAATGAACATCAAATTGAATACACTACCAGGATTTTATGATGCTAAGTTTATGGAAATTCCATATAATACAAGTGGTCCATAGGGATATAATAAAATTTAAAGTTACATTGAATTTTATCATTTGTGTAAATTCAAAATCCATTTGTGATATTAAGGTAAGCACACATGAAAAAAAATACATCCAGAAAAAGACATTTAGTTAGCTTTTGAATGTTTTTGTTTGTTTCTTTTGTGTTTCTGTTTTATTTTGTTTAGGATTTTTGCTGTGTAGATTCTTAATCCAGCAGTTTATATTATTTAAGTGTCATCTGTGTTACTTTACATCTTCAAGTCACTTATTAGCCAGCATCATGGGAAATCAAGGAATCATTTGTACTGAACAAGTACAAAGCACTCTGAGAGCCTGGAGAGAATCTGGCAGACCCCAAGCTTGGTATGGAGTGTGACCCAGATCACTTATATCATGGAGCTGAGAAGCAGCATGAGAAATCCCAGAGGAAATTGAGTTCTGAATGCAGCAATCCAATTTCAGATACTCAGCAATCAGTTTGGTGCTGTGACAGTAAGAGGAATGGAAATATGGGAAGAATGTCTCATACATATACTCTTCAAGAAACAAAAGTCCCTATTTTATGGGCTAAATTCTTCTGACAAAGAAATGTATGGTTCCTCATACCAACTCAATCTATGATTCCTGTATCAATTAGGGTTGGACATGGCTATTAAAAAAGGAAATCTAAAATAATATATAGGTATTGATTTTTCTCTTATGTACTAGAGGTACGTACTGAGGTAGAGAATACAGAGATAGTTTGAAAGTTTCATCATCATCACACCCCCAGGCATCTTCAGATATTTTTCTTAAGCCATTTTTTGCATATCCTTAAATTTACTTCATGGCCAAAGATGGCTGCTGATGCAAGGTTAAATTAATACATTTAACTCTAAGAAAAGACATTAAAGGAGAAAATAATAACTTAAAAAAAAAAAATATTTGATCCAGAATGAAGATTTACCATGAAGTTTTATGCAACAAAATATAGCATCAAACTTTAGAAAGCAAAAACAAACAAAACCCAGTGAGACAGAAATCTCATAGTATAATATTCTTTTATTATCTAATTAAAATTTCAAAAACACAAGTAAGATATAGAGGATTTAAATAATGAAGTTTATGAATTCCCTTATTAATGAGACCTACATTTTCAGGGACTTTACTTCCAGGAACCCCATCAAGTTCTCATGGTGAAACACAGTTAGACACTTTTCTAAAACTGAGGCCTACCTCCAGTGGAAAAGACTTCTCCAGAGCCTTGTTCCAGTTGGGAAATTGGCATTTCCCTGATTCCAACATTATGTCTCACTTAAAAAGAAATCAAATTAAAAAAAACAAATAGTAGACAAAAGTCAAGACTTCAAGGAAACACTGGGAAGTTGCTACTATGGAAGAGAGTAGAGAGTAGAGTGGGGAGGGAGCTATATTACTAAAGAATCACTTGTGAAAATCACAGCCCCAAGATACAGGCCCAATAAAAGACTGAGATATAATTAGAAGACTATAGAACTTTCCTCTCCCCCATACCTTACTCACCACACTAACAGGACTCTAGTATAGTAACAGTGGATGACAGCTAAAAGAGTCAAGGTATACAGACTCTCTCTGAGGAGGAATACTTCAGAAAGCCTAAAGTCACGAAGGCAGACAAAAACAAGAACACTGGAGGAATGTGAAGTCCCTGCATCTATAGATACAGCAAACTCAATCACAATACAACTCCTAGCAATATTAAATCCTCACAGTGAAGGCCTACTTATTTCAGTTTCTATTTCATGATACATGTTCAACTTTCAACAAAAAATTACATAATAATTTACACAATCTGTGAGACAAAGCAATAATGAGAACCAGACACAGATATGACAGTGCTGTTAGAATTAGACAGGGAATTTAAAATAACTATAATTGATACATTAAGGGGTCTAATGGTAAAAGTAATACAACTTGCAAGAACAGATGGGTAATATAAGCAGAAAAATAGAAGCTTAGCAAGAAACAAAAGGAAATACCAGAAACCAAAAGCACTGTAACATAAATGAAGAATGTCTATGAGTAGATTTGAAATAATAGAAAAAGAATTAATGAGATTAAAGATAGGTCAGTAGAAATTTCCCAAAATGAATTGCAGAGAGAAAAAATCCATTAAATGAAAACAAAAACTCTAAGACCTGTGGGACAATTTCAAAATGTTTAGCATATGCATAATTAGATTTTCAGGAGAAGAAAGAGAAAGGAGCAGAAAAAATATTTCAAGTACATTCCAAGATTAAAAACAGATAGCAAACTTCACATCCTGGGTCCTCAAGCAAAATAAAAAACTAAAAAACAAAACACACAAACAAAAAACAAAAAACAAATACATCTAGACATATCATATTCAAAATTCCAAAGACAAAGAAAAAATTTGGAAAGAAGCCAGAAGACATTAAAAAAAAAAAAAAAAAAAAAGCATACCCATAAAAGAACAAGAAAAAGAAAGTAGATGTCTCATCAAAAGCCATGCAAATAAGAAGAGAATGGAGTGAAATATTTAAAGTGTCGAAAGAAAAAGTTAATTAGCCTAGAATTCTATATACAGTGAAATTACCCTTCAAAAGTAAAGGAAAAATTAGGCTTTCTCAGACAAAAGATAGCTGAGGGAAATAACTGCCAGCCAATCTTCTCTGGAAGAAATGTTAATAGAACTTACTCAGAAAAAAAAAAAAAAAGGAAAATGATATAGGACAGAAATTTGGATCTACCTACAGAAAGAGATTGGAGAAAGAATAAATGAGCTAAAATAACTATTTTCTTTTTCCTATTCTTAATTTATCTAAAATAAAGCTTTGTTTAAAGTAATAATAGTAGCAATGTATTCTTTTTCCAGTAGAGATGAAAAGAATAAGGGAGGAATACTACAAACAATTCTAAACCCAAAATTTGATATTAGATGAAATGATCAATTCCTTGAAAGAAGCAAACCAAAAAAACTCACAATACCCCTTTTGTGTTGTTTCATCCCTGAAAGCAAGATGAGTCACCAGCAACTTTGCTGGAGCCACCCATGAAAATTCTGCCAGGGTTCCTGCTCTTGCCATATCTGCTCAAACTGGCAAGGTCTGATCTGGAAATATGGCCTCAATATGTGCCTCAAAATCTTCCGTCACTAAAGGAAGGATATAGACTTCATCAAGATGGGCTAAGTGATCTTCCTTGAATGGATTATCAAAGACATCCATCCAACTAAAGAACTTTAGCTCTTTGTATATAAAATAAAATTTTAAAACCTTCAGTTAAAAATAATTATAAGGACAAATAGATAACTTAAATAGCCTTATATCTATTAAAGAAATTGATAAATAATTAATAATCATTCAAAAAAGGTATCACCAGACCCAGATGATTTGACTGCCGAACTGTACCAAATATTAAAGGAAGAAATATCAGTTCTCTACAACCTATTTCAGAAAACAGAAGCAGAGGGAAAGCTGTCCAACTCATTCTATGATGTCAGCATTACGCTAAAATATATAAAGATGCCAAAACCAGATAAACACATTACAAGAAAGAAAACTACAGACCAGTATCTCCCTTGAACATAGACACACAAAAAACTCACAAAATACTACCATATAGAATTCAACAATATATAAAAAGTATTATATGCAATAACCAGTTGGGATGTATTCCAGGCGTACAAGGCTAATTCAACATTTTTTAAAAAAAATCAATGTAATCTACACACCAATGGGCTAAGGAAGAAAAAACATTAAAATATGGCCATAAAAATTGACAGAGAGCATTTGAGTAAATCCAACCCTCATTGTTATAAAACTTCCTGAAAAACCATGAACAGTGGATAACCTCATCAAATTGATAAAAGACATGTACAAAGATCTTGTGGGTAAAATCATTCTTAATGTTGAGAGAGTGGATGCTTTTCCTCTGCAATCAAGAACAAGGCAAAGATGTCCTCTCTCATCTCTTCAGTTAAACATCATTCTAGGTAGTGCATTAAGAAAAGGAAATAAAATGTTTATAGATTGAGAATGAAAAAAATAAAGTTGTCCCTTTTTTTGCAGATAAAATGATTGTCTATATTGAAGGTCTCCAGGAATCTACAGAAAAACTCTCAGACCTAATAAGCATGTATAGCATGTTCACAGGATACAAGGCTAATATACAAATGTCATTAGCTTTCCTATATACAATCAATGAATAATTGGAATTTGAAAATTTTTAAAACTGTCTGTCACAATAGCACCAAAATAGAAATATTTAAGTATAAGTACAACAAAATATGTACAGGATATGTATGTGAAAATTTAAAAAAGAAGAAAACACTGACTAAAAATATCAAAGAAAATCTAAGTAAAAGAAAGATATTTCATGTCCATGGATTGAAAGACTCAATATTTTTAAGATGTCAATTCTTCCAAATTTGATCTCTAGATTCAATATAATCCCAATCAAAATCCCAGCAAGCTATTTTGTAGATATCAAAAAAAAACTGATTCTAAACTTTACATGGAAAGTCAAAAGTCCTAGAATAACTAACACAATACTGACAAAGAGAAACAAAGTTGGAAGACACACCATATCCAATTTTATGGCTTATTATAAGTCTATAGTGATCAAGACAGTAGGGCATTGATGAAAAATAGACTCGTTGATCAATGGAATAAGAATAGAGGTTACAGAGCTCAAATACTGATTAAACAAAATCAACCAAACAAAAACCACAAAAACAAAACAAATAAACAAAAAACTCCTCCTTGACTTTTCTTATTTCCCAGATAATTTATCAACAATTCCTCTATATGAATATTCAATATTGAAAAGAAGTAACCCACACAAATATAGTCAACTAAGCTTTGACAAAGTTACAAAGGCAATTCGATAGAGAAAGGATAATGTTTACAACAAAGGATGCTGGAACAATGGGGTAACCATATTAAAAAAAAAAAAAAAAAGAACCAAGACACAGATCTTAGATCTTTTGCAAAAATTAATATAAAATGGATAAGTGGCCTAAATGTAAATATAAAACTAAAACTACTAGTAGATATGGAGGGAGGAAATCTATATGATCTTAGGTTTGATGTTAAGTTTTTTGATACAATGCTAAAAACATGATTCATGGTTGAAATATATAAGAAAACAAAAACATAATTTAAAAATGCATGAAAGATCTGAACTGATATCTCACCAAAGAAGATATGTAGATGGAAAATAAGCACATGAAAATTTTTTTTAGCATTTTACATTATGAAATTACACATTAAATAAAGACAGTGAGATACTACTACCTATATGATATATCACATACTAGAATGACTAAAATCCAAAAACCTGAAAATATCAGTTGCTGACAAAGATGTAGAGCAATATCCCAGACATTTTTGGTGGGAATGCAAAAATGGTACAATCACTTTTGAAGGCATTTTGGCAATTTCATATAAAGCTAATCATAGTCTTATCATGGAAATCAACAATCATGCTGCTAGGTATTATCCCGACTGATTAAAAATTATGCTCACACAAAATCCTGCACACAAGTGTTGATAAAAGTGTTATTCATGATCACTAAAACTGGAAACAACCAAGATGTCCTTAAATAGGTAAATGAATAAAGAAGTTGAGGTAAAGCCATACAATGGAATAGTACTCAGCAGTAAAAATGATAACACTATTAAGCCACACAAAGACATGGATGAATCAAAGCCATATTACTAAGGCAAAAATGTTAGTCTGAAAAAATTAAATACTATATGATTCTAATTATAGTACAGTATGGAAAAGGTAAAATTATAGAGACAGTGGATGGATCAGTGGCTGCCAGAGATTCTAGGGATGAGGGAGGATATGGTACATGAAGTACAGAGGATATTTTAGAGTATTGAAACTATTATGTAAAGAAACTGTGATGGTGGCTACATGACATCATGCATTTTTCAAAACACCAAAAAACTTTACAGTACAAAGAGTGAAGCTTCATGTATGAAAATGTTAAGAGGATCCCAGGATGGAATGCAAAATTTAAGGAAAGACTCTAACTGTATTACAAATGTATGAAACTACCTTACTGAAGGAGTGGGGAAAAGTGATGACCTAAACAAATTTTAAAATGAGTGGTGTCTACAAAACTAAAGGCAAAAGGAAATATACACAAAAATTGTATTCTAGGTGATAAAGTAGTTTCCTATGGGGATACAATTCAACAATTCTGAAACTACTATACATGTATATTGGAACTGAATAATTTGTACATGATGGTGAATAGTGTCAGCCAGGTTTTCCATTGTTGGAGTGGGAGTTTGGATTTGGAGGGAAGGAGGCTAGTATAATCCATGTTGTGGGTTAGAGTTGGAGACATCAGTATGAACTCACCTTCAGTTTATTATAGGAACAGATGGTTGCATAGAGAAAAAATGATAACCCATGTTTACATACATAGGTTAGTGTACAGACATATATTTCTTTTTTCTGTTAGCTGAGAGGTCCTAGAAGCAAGGACACCCTAGTAACAATGAGCACATCTATTGCTAAAATCTTGCTTTCTAATGCCATCTTTTAATAAAAGGAAACAGGGAACCTTGGAGAAATAGCTGATTCCAGGACTGAGGCAGGAAATATACAAGATTAGCAGCATATACAAGATATGCTGTTTCTTGTATTTTGTGTCATTCTCTTTCTTGTTTTACTCATTCAAGTTTGTAGAGTCTCTCCTCACTCATGTTTGTGAAGTCTATCATCAAAAAGCTTCCTGAGAATGGGTATATGAGACAAATGTTTAGTCCTTACATGTCAGAATTTATGTATACTTTGTTCCCTAACTTGACTAGTCATTCAGCTAATTTTAGTTTATAGTTTGAAAAACTTTTTTTCTTTTTTGGAATTTTGAACTCAAAATTCTATTATCTTTTAGCTTCCAATATGCTGTAGAGTAGTTGAGGGTCATTCATTTCTAAGATTGTGACATTTTCTCCCCTTCCCAGAAGACTTTAGGATCCTCAGTTTCTCATTGGTCTTCTGAAATTTCACAGTTATGCACCTTAATTTGGCTCTGTTTTTCATCCATTGTGCTTAGAATTCCTTTGTACTCTTCAAAACTCTGTCTGTGCTTGGGGTGTTTTGGATTTGTTAACGTTGTTCATTCCTCTGTTGTCTTTGATTTAGATTCCTGTTTTACAGATTTTGAACCTGTGAACATTAGTAATGTTCTACTGTTTTCTCTCTTATTTTTCATCTTTTAATACTTCTCCTCTACTTTGTAGGAGAGTCTCTCAACTCTTCCATTTAGTTATTTTGATCTTTTATTAGTAATGTCCATGAACTCCCTTTTTTTTCCCTTGAGTTGCATGATATTAGAGCATTCTGTTCTTGTTTCATAGATATACCTTTTCATCTAAAAGATAAAAAGATAAAATTAAGATCTTTCAGAGTTTTATCTAAAAGACAAAAATGATCACATTTTTAAGTTTCTTCTTTCATTGACTTCATTCCACCAATTTTATTTTTATTGTAATTTTGATTTTCACCTTTCAAATAAAATGCATATTAATTTGATCATATTTAAGATTGTGGTATTTGTGGGATGGTTCTTTTTGGTTAGTGGTTTCAGTGTAATATGATCTAGCTGCACTATTTTATTTGGTTGATCACAATGACAGTATCTTCAATTGTTTTCTCTTAGGATCTTCAGAAGTATAATATGAAAATATCCTAAACCTACCTGGGCAAGTACTGACAGCCATATAGGGGAAGATGTTAGGGAAAGACATTAATTTCAATAAATATTCACTCCATTTCACTTTTTCAGTACAGCATATATATCTATGCCTATAATTGTGCCTGTTACATCTAATTCTGATATTCTGGGTTCTATGATTTCCAGAAAATAAATTTTTGATGTACTTAGTGGAGTAGGCATAGTCAACTGGCTCCCCATAATTAGCAAGAAGTGTGGATCTGATTGTTGTTAAACAAACTTTTAATAGCTTTTCCAACTCTTCCATTGTTAACAATTAGTTATATTTTGGGAGTGTAGTTTAAGGTTCAAATATGATTGCCTCTTAGTTTTCTGTTACGCCCACTTAGGATTCACCTTTCTTAGATGTATAATATTTGCCACTTTGTTGTCCTTGTAATTGAAAAATTCTGTTATCTTCTGTCTAAATTTGAATGGCTGTGTTTTAGATTATCTAGAATGCAGCAAATCTTTCAAGTATAAATACAAGTAATTTTTTTCTTTTCTTCTTTTTGTTATTGACTTTACCTCTGTAACCAGATTCCTCTAGGTTCTTGGCTATGTTACATAAAAGAATTTAAGAACATGTCAGTTTATTTAGGCCAGTAGCTAATTAAGGAAATGAGAGAAGAGGAGAAAATAACAAATTGCAGCTTCTCAGGTATGCTCGCAGGCTGCTCTGGGCAGAAAAAGGGGTGATTTTGCCTGTGTGCTTGTTTTTTAATCATTAATTATTCCTCTCCTGCTGTTTGCTATTTTGATTGTTTACCCCATGTGTCAATCCTAGCTGCCCCCCCCAGGAGGTCCCAATGACAAGTCCCCTTGAGAATATCCAGGGCTTTTCCTTGATCTCAGATGAAATTTCATTCCAAATAGAGGATTCTTGCAAGGTTCTTCCAGCAGCCTTTTGATGTGGGGGTCTTTCCCTGAGGCAGGTTCCAGGTGGGTTCCATGGCCCCGTGTTTCACAACCATGTTTTTCTGTCAGGTCCCAGATTCGCCTTCTCATTCCCTAAACTAGCCTGCCTCACTACTTGTATCTTCTTTGAATAAATCATTTATTTTCACATTGTATCTTGAATCTCTGTTCTCTGTGTTTTTCAGATTTCTTTCATGTTTTTCATATCCCAATTCTTTTTCTTCTTCTAACACAATCTCTTTGAGAGATTGTTTTCCACATCACTGATTTGATATTTTTCACTATCAGGTTTACTTTTTTTTTTTTTTTTTTTTTTTACCGGGAGGTCCCGGGGATCGAACCCTGGTCCCTCCATATGGGAGATGGACGCCCAACCATTTGAGCCACATCCGTGCCCGATCAGGTTTACTTTTCATGTCTCTAATTTATAAGCTAACTTTGGTATTTCTCACTGCTTCTTCCTAACTAATCTCTTTTCTCAATCTCATTCAGAGAGCTGAACTCTGTGTGCCTACAGACACTGTATGGCCATACTTCTTGGCTTTGTCTTTATTTGTATAAAGGTCACCTTTCCTTCTTGGGGTGCAGTTGAAATGGATGTTGATGTTCTTACAGGTAAATTCCTAGTTTTTAACAAGGGATTTTAACAAGTTTTCATATTGTACCTCACCTAATTTAAAATATTTTTTCACTCCTGATGTCTGATACTTTGACAGAGTGACTACATGTAAAACATTAAAAAATATAATTTAGAACCTCCACTCCATCATAGATTTTCCTTCCAATGTATGGGATATAGCACAGTGCTTGCAGGGATTTCAAATTCCAGCATACAAAGTATTATCATAAATCTATTTACTTCTTCATGTGAAGCTGTTTCCTCAAGTTTGCTATTTGTGAAGACATATTATGAAATGCCATTAGAGCTAAAAGGAATTCCCTCATGGTAAAAAGGGGGTAACAAAGTTTGTTCACTAAGTCTGAGTGAACAAACGAAAATTGTATGTTACGTCTTATCTCTTTTATTGAGGTTGTTGTCCTTTCATGAGTGTTTTAAGCTTTAGGTTTGCAGGAAGTGTAGCAGTTTGTTATTATTTATTCCAAAAATAGATATTGGATTATGTTTGTAAACTGGTCTGTTCCTCTGGGCATATTAGATTAGATTGGATTCAGAGGTTTCACTTGAGTAAATAAAGGCTTTGATTGGGCCATGTCAGGAGGATGTTGACTCCCTGCCCCCTTGGTGGGTGGGGACTCAGAGAAAATGACAAGACAGAGGAGACAGTTGGAGTTTTAATGCTGGAGCCCAGGAAGTAAACACACAGAGAAGCAGATACATGAGGAAAGAGAGACAGCTCCATGAGACACGACAGAGACCCCAGGAAGAGAGATGAGCCATTCACCTGATAGTTTACAGCTAGCTTTGTGGAGAGAGCAGAGCAGCTGAATGCCGAGAGAAATGAGCCCTGGGAGAGAGATGAGACTTATCCCAGCCAACAGCTGATATTGGAAGAAGCTAGGACCATGGAGCCTTAAAAGGAAGAGAAAGCCTGAACCCTTGCAGACGTAGGCAGTCATCTTGCTGCAACAGGTAGCAACAGACTTTGGTGAGGAAAGTAACTTACTCTTTATGGCCTGGTAACTGTGGGCTTCTACCCCAAATAAATACCCTTTATAAAAGCCAACAGAGTTCTGGTATTTTTGCATCAGCAACCCTTTGGCTGATTAATACAGGAAGTAAAGCCCCATCTGGACATATTAAAACCATTCCAAATGACTCCCCTTATATACATTTTTTAACAAATCAATTTTATTGATGCATATTAATAAAGCATACAATTTATTCAAAATGTACAATCAGTGGTATTTGGTATAATCACACAATTGTGTGTTCATCACTTCAATCATTATTTCCATAATAATAATAATAAACAAAAAACAGAAAAACAAACAAACAAGAAAATTCCTCACTTTTCAATCTGTTTCCCTGTTGTACATAACTGCTATTTCTGGTTATTCTTGCACAATTATTTATTTGTTTATTAAGCAGTTTTATTGAGATTTATTCACATACCATATGATCTATCCAAAGTGTATAATCAATGGCTTTTTTTTAGCTGTTAAAAAGTGCTTTATTGTAAAATTGTAAAATAAACAGAAAAATAGATTGAAAGAAATAACAAATTTTAAATGAGAGTGCAAGGCCAAGTTAGAGTTAATATAATCAATTATGAAAAATAGAGCATATCAACAAACATTTATAAATGTAAATAAGTAATACTTCAGATATAATAGAAATTAGTTATAACATAATTCTAGTTTTTATATATAGCTCTATTGGTCATAATAATCTCTAAGAATGAAATAAATTATTGGTTTAGTTATTTAATTTCCATTTAGTCCATAATTCTTTTTAGATAATCAAATTCCTTTTTGGGAATTCTTCACATCTTATTGGAATGAATTACAGCAGATAACAATTTGCCAACTAATAATTTTATGAAGCAGAAAAACTCAAAATCTTGTTCAACAGTAGTCATGCTAAATGATTATTGCTCCAGATAGATTATTTTAATCAAAGAGTAGGAATAAAAAAAGGTTAAAAAAATGAAGTATCCAAAAATATATCTCTTCTCCAGCCCTCCTTAATTAAAAGCAAGTGTTTCTTTTGTATGAACAAAATTACAGAATACTGATCACAGGAACAATTTGCCAGTTGTGCTGAGTAATTATTGTTCATACACTGTAATGCTGTTGTTTTATATATATCTACTCTACTCCAGGTTTTTTTTTTTTTTGGTTACTATTTCATTGGAATACTTTTTTCTAACCTTTCACTTTTAACCTGGTTGTATCCTTACATCTGGGATGAGTCTCTTGTAGACAACATATAGGTGACTCATATTTTTTTATCCTTTCTATCAGTCTATGTATTTTGATTGGGGAATTCAATCCATTAACATTCAGTGTTATTACTGTAAAGGCATTATTTACTTCACCTATTTTGTCTTTCAGTTAGCATATCATTCTATTGTCTGTCTTCTTATCCTTTAGTTTACCCTTCCTAATAATCTTCATTACTAAACTATTCTCCAAATCTCACACCCTTGTTTTTTTCCTTTCAGGCTGCAGCACCCCCTTTAGTATCTCTTGCAAATCTGATCTTTTGGTAATATAATATATCAGTTTTTGTTTGTCTGTGAAGACTTTGAACTCACCCTCATTTATGAAGGACATCTTTGTCAGATACAGAATTCTTGGCTGGCAGTTTTTCTCTTTCAGTCCCTTAAATACATCATACCACTGTCTTCTCTCCTTTATGGTTTCTGATGAGAGGTCAGCACTTAATCTTATCAATGTTCCCTTGTATGTGATGCCTTGGTTTTCTCTTGCTGCTTTCAGAATCCTCTCTTTATCTCTGATATTTGTCATTCTGAGTAGTAGGTATTTGGGGTAGGTCTATTCAGATTTATTCTGTTTGGGGTGAACTGTCCTTCTTGGATATTGATATTTATGTCCTTCATAAGGGTTGGGGATTTTTTGGTCATTATTTCCTCATATATTCTTTCTGCCCCTTTTCCATTCTCTTCTCTTACTGGGACACTGATAATGTAAATATTTGTGCATTTCGTGTTGTCATTCAATTCCCTGAGACTCTGTTCCATTTTTTTTTTCATTCTTTTCTCTTTCTGTTCTCCTGTCTCTTGCAGTTCAGATATTCTGTCTTCAAAATCACTAATTCTGTTTTCAAGCAATTCAAATCTGCTCTTATTTGCCTCTAATGTATTTTCAATCTCGTCCATCCTACATGTCTTTCATTCTCATAATGTCTGTTATTTTTCTTTGCAGGCTTTGCTCTCCCAGTGTCTTCTTAATATCCTTTACTTCTTGAGTCATATTTTCTTTCAATTCTTTGAAGAGATTTAGGAGAGTTGTGTCATTACACTGATTAATTGTATTTAATCCTGTATCTCTTCATGATATTTGGCTTGTTCTTCTGACTGGGCCATCTCTTCCTGTTTCCTAGTATGGCTAGTAAATATTTGCTGATATCTAGGCATCTGAATATATTGGTGAATATATTCTGGTGGCTAGTTTCCCTCTCTTTATAATTGTTTTTTTTTTTTTTTTCCTTCTCATAGTTCTTCTTTGATATTTGGTTCAACTTATTCTCAGTCTTTAAAATTGCCCAGCTTAAGTTTTCAAAATCAGGCCAGGGATTCACTAGTGGGTTGCAGATTTTCTCCTAGGGGTTGGGTACAGAAAGCATGAACATTTTTTGTCCATGTAATTTCCAGACTGGCCAGCAAATAACACTAGTCAGTGTATCTTTTTAAGGAGGTGTTTCAGTCTCGCCTTTCCTGAGTTCCTGTGTTGAATCTCTAGTTTGGAGATTCAAAGCAGGCTCTGCTGGCTGAATTCACTGAAGAAAAGCACCCCAACCTCCCCTCTCTTTCCCTTAAAACAGCTGACAGGGAGGAAGATGTCTGTTACCCTCTCAGCTGGCTTCAGTGAGCCAAGAATTCTACCCCAGCTTAATATCTTGGGGTTAGGGGAGGGGACCCCTAACCAGCTGCCTCAGAGATTCAGTAACTAATGTTTGTTCTTTTGGCTTCTTCATCTCTCTGTCCCTCACCCTCTTGAGAGTTGTCTAGCACTGTCCTGGTCTGCTGATCCTCAAAGCAGGTCCCTCAGACAGCTTTTGGCTTTCTCCACTGTTTTTGTAAGAGCATTCAGCTTTGCCTATTAGTCTATCACCATCTTTCCACAATCTATCCCCTTATATTTAAAATAATACCTCTTGCATATTCAGTCATGGTTTTTATGATATTATTTAAATATGTAAATGAAGCTCTTTCAGGGGGATTCTAACTAGCTGCCATTTAAAAATGTCACTGTATTTATAAGACAACAGTCTAAAATGTCTAAAAATTTTTTTTATTATTTCAAAGTTTTAGAACTTTATTTGTTATTTTTAAAACTATTATTATTTCATATTCTTATTAATTTTATTTGGTTATTTTGTTCACTTCATTTTTGGAGAGGTTTTGGATCACAGAAGGGTCACAACTGTGGAAGGGAGGGTCACCTCTGCAGGGTGTCGTTGATGGGGGCATGCATGGAGAGGGGTTCACTGGGGAATGCCTCTAAGTCATATTAATATGTTCAAGTGTTCATGGGACATTGTCTCAGTGGGTGGAGATCCACCCAATAACCAAAAGAATATTGAATGCCCATCCTGGGAAGTTCTGCTACATTCTCTATTAGGACAGCAAGAATCTCCCGAGTACAAGGGCAGTGCCTAGTAAAGGAAGACAGACCATTACACCAGGTCCTTGATATTGATGATTGTAATTATGAACCTTTTCTTGTGAAATTGAAATTTAACCTAGTATTATGTATTGCCTAAGAGTTACCTCTTGAAGGTCTCCTTGTTGCTCAAATGTGGCCTCTCTCTAAGCCAAACTCAGCATATAAATGTACTACCTTCCCCCAGGTGTGGGACATGACTCCCGAAGGTGGGCCTCCCTGGCACCAAGGGATTATTACCAAGGACCAACTATCAATGCATCTGGAAAAAGACCTTGACCAAAAGGAGGAAATATTAAATACAAATCAGTTTTTATGGCTAGGAGATTTCAATGAGTTGGGAGGTCATTCCAGAGGTTACACTTATACATGTCTCAGCAGGATCTCATTGACTGGCACAGTAAACAGTGCCTCAAATAGTGGGGCTCCTGAGGGTTCCAGAGACATCCAGATACTATAAGCAGGGCACGAAGCTCAGAAATTCAGCACCCTGACAGTGGAATTTATGCTCCCCAGTGTAACAGAGAAAGACTAATTTATAGTTGCCCTAAACATAGTTCTTCTGCCTCTTTTATTGGAACATATAATTAGCACTATGCTTCTTCAATGTATGTCCCAGAGACTTAAATCTTTGGTCTGTTCATGTCTCAGTTGAGCCCTGAATCTCAGCAGAGTTGTAACATCTACTCTCCAGTTCATTGGACTCACCTAGGACAAGTAACAAAGAGATGATGATGGGCAACGCCAATCCCAAGGAACAGAGAGTGTCTGCAACTGCCAGCAAGATATCATCATGGTATCTGAGCTTCCTCTCAATCAGAAGCACAGTGGGCATCACCATCCCCAAAGCCTCAAACTGGGGACTGAACAATAGACTAAAGGAGACTTATTATTAATTTACTATAGACTTATTATTCTTAACAATGGAAGAACTTTTATCATTGATTTAAAGGCTGTGGCCACCAGAGATTCTGCAGGATGGGAGAGGGATGAATATATATATAACATGGGGGCATTTTCAGGACATTGGAATTGTCCTGCATGACATTGCAATGACAGATACAGGCCATTAAATATTTTGTCATAATCTACAAAATTGTGTGGGACAAAGTGTAAAGTATAATGTAAACTATAGTCCACAGTTAGTAGCAATATTTCAATATGTGTTCATCAATTCTAACAAATGTACCACACTAATGAAGGATGTTATTAATGTGGGAAAGTGTGGGAGGGGGAAGGAGTGGGGCATATAAGAATACCTTATATTTTTTATGTAACATTTATGTACATAAAGTTTCTTTAAAAATAAAACATATTAATTAAAAAATGAAATAGAAGTACTGCTTTATGACTTTTATAATTTAAATGTTTATATAGTCACACTTCATTTGTAACCAATTGCTTACCAAAAGTTTGAAACAATGTGGAAATTGTGGTAATAAAGTTCATGTCTGGAGTATGGGTAGAATGTAGTGTAGAACAATTGCCCTAAATCTTCTCAAAGCAAGTTGGAATAATTCTAGGTTAATACATAAACAATATATATAAAAAAATAATGACACATTTTATATTGACATAATTGACATTTTCCTCATGTGGAAATTATTTTTTCATATTTAAATAAAATATTCCCTATATTTCTGACTTTTTCTTTTTTCTCTATTGATGCTGTTTTGATATATTAGGTATGCTCTCAGACGGAAAAGTAAGTACAGTTTCCATTTCTCAATTAAAATTGAAATGCTTGTTGTTTTGTAGCTGAGATAACAGAAAGGAAAAAAATGAAAAAAATTTCTTGACTTTTGTGTTTAGTTTTAGCCAGAAATTGCAGATTGTTTCTATTCTCTAACATGCTGATTCTTTCCTCTTAGGTATAGAATTTAAAAATCTCTCTCTCTCTTTCTCTCTCCCCATATATATATA